>JAEQML010064248.1:0-22237 GCA_016904865.1 Pissodes strobi | reverse complement strand
GCAGGCATATGAATTAAGGCATGCGCTGACAAATTCCATTTGTTGATAGTTTTATAGGAACATTTTGGACATTTATGCCAACCTTTTGCATCTTCGCCTTGATGCCTAATCTGGTGCTGCATAAAAAGCTTCTTTTGAAGTGTTCTATATGAACAATCCGAGCACCGCAACCAGTCCGAACTATGTTCCTCGGCAGTTCTATGTGTAATTAAGTGACGCTTTAAAGAATTTTTCCGCTTTGTCTTAAATGAACAATCTAAACAGCGAAACCACTGAATCTGATCAGCGGGCTTATGAATTAATGCATGCGCTGAAAAATTACGTCTGTCGAATGTTTTATAGGGACATTCTGGACATTTATGCCAATCTTCTCTGCCTTCGCTTTGAGGCCTCTGGAAATGATCTGTATGCAGAGTAATTCGAGCCTCAGATTTATGGATAAGTTTGCAGTTCAACCTGAAAAGAATTTAAAAAACTTTTAAAACCTATGAAGTATAGGAGTGCATGTTTAAACATGCATATCATTAGTATTTGTATCCACTTTAAAAAGAGGTTTGGTTTACATGTCAACTATTTAAAGGCGAATACGTTCCAAAAAATTGGGAACAGTTGAATAAACTTTTGGCAGTTTCATGGTACAGTGACGGAAATAAAATTTCGTACACTGAGATTAACATTTAATGTCATTTTTGAATATTTTGGTAAACTGAGCTTTTTACCTTTATCTCACCTTTACACTTTGCGTTTCTTACTTCAACAATAACAGAAAAAAGGTTATAATATGTGTATCGTGGGTTATAATATAAAATTATTTATTCTAAGAAAGTACTCCTGTACAAATGGTATAGGAGTACTTTCATCAAAGGAGCATTTACGGACCACTCTTCTAGCACTATACTGAAACTATACAAGACCTACATAAGACCTCATTTAGAATTTGCTGCCTGTACTTGGAACCCATACTATATCAAGGAACGAGTCCAGCGCCGTGTCACTACGATACCCTCTGATTTGAAGGATTTACCTTATGAAGAACGATGCACCATACTGAACCTCACAACTCTAAGAGCACGACGTCAAATAGGCGATCTTATCACCACTTACAAAATCATGAGTGGCTACTACAGTGTACCTCTTGGCATCTTCCAGATAAATAACAGCACCACTAGCCTAAAGGGACACAACAGGAAGATTTCAAAAGAACGATGTTCCAAACTTTGTCGTCGAAATTTCCTGACCAACCGAGTAGTGTACACCTGGAACAGTTTAGCTCAGAATACCGTCGATGCTCCCACCGTCAACTAATTCAAGAACAGAGTCGATGAGAATCTGAACAGTATTAACCTGGAGTTTGTGCACTATGGACTGTGACCTAAATAGGACATTTTTCTTTTTTTTAGACACCCTGTATTTTCAGTTTGAACAAAGCAACACGTCAGTTTCATCGGCTTTTTCGCCTACTGACGCAAACAATAATAATAATAATAATAACCGTCCATCTTTGCCCAAACTAAGAAACATCTTCAAGGTCAGACAGAACATCAGCCTAGCCAATGAAGTTCTGGGGAACACCTGGCCTCTTTCCGCACACTAGATGAAGTACAATTGTCGGTTTACTGCGCTGCTGTTACCGTCATCACAGTATAAGCAAGGAACAGTAACGGCAGTGAGCTCAAATTCCTTGAAGTATTGAGATCAAAGAGCACCGGCAGGCACCTGCTTGCCTGGCTTTGCCGTCGTTGGATCACGTCCTATACGAGGGGACGTGCAATTAGTAAAATTTTATTGTCGCAGGGAGTCAGTTTCTACTAATAAGTCATTTACAATTTAATTATTTTATAATTTCATTCGACACTCTAATTTTAATATATTTAGAAATAATATTTAGATTATAGATGCTTCACGACAGGTTCTTAAGAATGTGTAAAAGTTAAAATGATAATAAATCAAATAAACAATGCCTTTAATAACAAGTTTTGTGTAATGTAGCTTATATTACAAAAATATTAATTTCTTCGAAATTGAAGACAAGTACAAACCCAAATTAATATCACTCTAAGGTATTTAGTAACACAAAACATAATATACGCAAAGTTTTTGTTTAATAACTTTTATCTACGACTGAAAATAGACAAAAACGCACTAACAACTGCTTTTCAAAACTGAACATTTCACACGCTTATTTAGTGCTTCGGTCTCGCCGAGACGAGACGAGACTATTGAGGTCTCGGTCTCGCAAAGTCACGAGTATTCGAGTCTCGTCTCGGTCTCGCCGAGACTAGACTGTTTGTGGTCTCGGTCTGGGTCTCGGTCTCGCCGAGTCTCGTGCACTTCAAAAAAAAAAAAATGATTTTGTGGGATATTACCACGTTAATGAATAATTATTAGATTTTTTGGGTTTTTTCAGATAAACAATTTTAATAAGCTATTAAAGTGTCGATTTTTTTAAGCAAAATTAATTTAAACAACAAAGTCACAAAAAATATTTATAGACGTAACAAAATTGGAAGGGAGGTTGGCAAGTAAAAAAGATATTAGAGAGTAGAGTAGTCACTGTAGTCAGAATAGTCTACTCTACATAATATTTTATATTTTCGAAAGTAAACCTAAGACCCCTTTGATGAGCAGAAAATATAAATGATTGTAAATAAACCTGGCATATTGCAGAAAGATTATTGGGTATTGGCACCGAATAGTTAATATTCGGTGGTATTGGCTACAAGTGAAGGATTCTGTTTGAAAGGATTAATTTAACTTAAAAACATACCTACCTATGTAAGTAAACTACTTTTTTATAAGAAAAAATTAAGTAAAAACATATTAAAATAAAAAAAAAACTGCATAGTAACGCTCCTCTAGGGTGGGTGAATTTGAAAATATTATAAACTATATAAGAGCTGTTTTGAAAAAAAATCTGTTACTCATAAATACAGGTAGGCAACTAGTAAATTGTACTTTTAGTACGGCGGTCAGTCAGCGATATTGGGACCAACCTTGCATTTTTGAGTAGAGCATTGAGATTTGGCACAGTGGTAGTGCAAACCCATACCTCACTTTTAAGAAGTGGAACCAAGTTTGCAACCACGGGAGAGCGGCGGTATGGCCGGTTGCATATCTGTCAAAGGCAAATTTGAGAAAATCGTTAAACGAGCACATCCGACCGTTTCTATGGGTGAATATCACTCACAAATATTACGGGAGGCGTTTTGAAACGTAACTGGACCATGTGCCAGTCGCGTGGTGGCAGGTTGCCTACCCTCTAGGCGCAGAAACTAATAAAATCGATGTTGTAGTGCTAAGCTGAAGTATTGCAAGCTTGGGTTCTTAATAAAACTCCAACAATTCTTGTTTCAGTACCCTTTTTAATGTCAACAGATACAACTGACAATGACTGACTTCTCGAATGCCGCTTTGACTTTTCTAACCTTGTTTGTTGTCGTTCTGAGGGCAGGTTGTGCCTTCTCGCATAACTCTCGCTTGTCCTGAAATAAGGTCTATTTGCCATAGAATCAATTGTTATAAAAATGGTTTTAATTAAAATTAAACTTTAGTTTGGGTTAGCGATAGACATGCAAGGAGGTGCAGTCCGCTCCCAATTTTCTCCTATATGGTAAGTACCCTTGTCTCCCAATTTAGATCAGAAAAACCTTTACCAGCGACTGAGACTTACCACCGCTGACAGGAGCAGATTACCACAATTAATCAAGACCTGGAGAAAGTTCAAATTTGGGGCGACAGAAATTTGGGCCTGTTCAATGAAGCAAAGACCCAAGAAGCCACGTTTACCAAGAGGGCCAATACAGCGGGCCCTGACATCATTATGGCAGGATCGACCATTCCTTCATTCTCGTCAATCGGACTGCTGAGTGTCTCGGTCACCAGCAATATGTCCTTGCATGACCACGTTGCTAACGTCGCAAAATCAGCCTCCCAGAAGCTTGGTGTGATATTTCGCAACAAAAAAGTGTATACACCGCAGCAGTTGCTCTTGCTTTATAAAGAGCAAATAAGACCATGCTTAGAATATTGCTCACACATCTGGGGTGCCGCACCAAAGCACACCCTAAAGCTGCTTGATTTCATTTAGAAGCGAGCTGTACGTCTCATCGGCGACCCGGAGTTGACCCGGAATATGGATAGTCTGGAACACCGCAGACATGTGTCCGAGATGTCCCTGTTATACAGACACTTTCACGGCAGATGTTCCCAGGATTTGGCCCGCTTCGTCCCGCCCCTGGCAACGCCTGTCAGACAGTCGTGACGGACGGCGGGAGCGCAACAGTTCGCCGTACAACTGGAAATACCTAGAACATCGCTTTACAAGATCTCCTTTGTCTGGCACACTGCATCACTCTGGAACTAACCCCCAGGACATCTGTTTCCCCCTAATTACCACCTACAACTATTTAAGAACCGTGTCAACCAATATCTTCGCACACGCACCGCTCGTCTAGCGCCATAGAATCTCCCTTTAGTGTGTGCCACTGCCATAAAAAAAATCGGTTATTTATTTTTTGACAGATTTAATATCATGAAAGATTTAAATGTCTTTGTTGAAGAGCAGCAGAATAGAAAGCGAAGTAGGGACGTTATTGACTGGTATCTGTATACTGTATCAGAAATCTTAGCAGGGGGAGGACCTCATCGATCCATCACTAGACACGCCAGCAAAGATAGATGCAGGAATCGCTACCCTGGCTAGGAATCTAAAAGCTTACTAGAAACTAGGGAATATTCCTGGTAGTGCCAACGCGGATGCGTTAGATGCGGGCCTTGGCATTGAGCATAATTTAAAAACCAAGAACCCAAAATGTCACAAGCGCTGCTTCGTACCTTGCGATTCAATTAAGCTCGCTAGAACTTAGAGAGATATGCAGATTGGTTGTCAAGAAAATATCGAGCCATCCGTTGAGTTAGCTACACGGGGAAGTCTCGAAGAGGTGAAATCAGCTAACGACAAGATATAATAAATTTTCTGTGGCAAGTACGCGCCAAGAGTCAATCCAACTCATAGACTGACTTTCACAGAGACTAGAAATGCGATAGAGGCCGCTGCAACCAAGAAACTAGACAGTAAATTTTTAATCGCACTCCCGGGTTGGCAGGGTAGGCTGCGTATGGTACCACAACTGTCGGACAAAGTATGTGCGAGACTTAAAAACTAACTCAAGTCTAGGCAAGAAATCGGAGCAGTTAGCTAAAGTACGTGACGTTGCACTTGAACAAGTGATCAAGCAAATAAATACTGAAAAGGAATTCAGTGAAGATGCACCTGCATTTCTGGTGGCTGATCTTTCCCGCAGTCATGCCAACAAACTGCTTAAGGAAAGAGTGAGTAACGGGTTTGTACACTCCAGCGGCTTTAAGGAAATGCTGCTTAATTCTCAGGGCTTCATACGAGGAGCAGAACGCCAGACAAGCGATCTCCCCAATCCGGAACCAGCCATCACCGTCAGTGTGTGGCTGGAAAGCCGGCTCGGAAGGATGGAGGCTGCTCTATAGAACTAAGCCTACAGCACAAGAGGCTTCTAAAGAAACGCCGGCATCATGTAAATATAAAAATAAATGCGCTGGGAAATGCAACTGCGCTAAATCTAAAGTCCTTTGCTATGAGTTTTGTTGTTGCCCATGCTCTAAGTACCTTGATTAATACCAAAAAAAGTGCCAAAGTCTGATATTTATGCCTCCAATTTGTGATGTAATAGATTTAGTATTATTACATTCCGTGATTACATCTAGTACAATGTATAATATTATCCATTAATAACGATATGGAATTAATGCTAAACGCTTTAAATGATGCTGTTAAACTGTCTGTATAATAAATATGGCTTTTCTTAATCTTTTAGATTTCTATCCACCTTACAACCTAGGTAACCTAAAGTTAACTATTTTGATATTATTATATTTATGAGCATACCAATTTAAGAACGTGTATGGATCCATTGGGACCTGATTTATTTATATTTTGTTTGTGGAAATGGAGTCACTCACCAAAATCCCTAGCTTAACGCTACAAAATCGATTGCATTAGTTTCTGCGCCTGAGGGTAGGCAATCTGCCACCACGCGGCTGGTACATACTCCAGTTACGTTCCAGAACATCTCCTGTAATAGTTTTGAGTGGTACTCACCCATAGAATTGGTCGGGTGTGTTCGTTTAGCGATTTTCTCAAAACTGTCCCTGGCAGGTATGCAACCCGCCATACCGCTACTCTCCCGTGGTTGCAAACTTGGTTCCACTTCTTAAAAGTGAGGTATGGGTATATACTACCACTGTGCCAAATCTCAATGCTCTACTCAAAAATGCAAGGTTGGTTTGACTAACCGCCGTACTATTTGTACGTGGGTGGCCAACTAAGAATTATACTCGGCTAAATCTCGAAAAGTAATTGTCGTAGACTTACGGTAAAAAAATTATTAGTAAAGCGGCCAAGAGAAAATGTTGAAAATTATTTTTAAGTTTCCAAAATGGCCGCCAGGAGGCGTAATAGCTATATTAAAATTTAAAACCCGTTTTTTGAAAAATGTTCTTAAATTAATGATAGTAGAATGCATTGCCATTTTAAATCCGAGATAAATTCGATTCTTTTCTGTTAAACACTTTTTGCTCTATCCCTTAAAGGGAAGTGGTGGGGAGTGTTCGAACATTTTCGGAAATAAATGTCAATAACTTCAAAATGGCTGAACGGATCTTAATAAACTTGGAGTCGTTGAAAAGGGCTTTCCTTAGGCTATCAACCGTGCCTTGGGCGGAGTGATTGCGATTTCTTACCTGGCTGCTAGAGGGCGTTTTCTGACAAAACCGCAAATAAGTCAGATTTTCTCATAAAATTTAAATGCAACGATACCACTTTTTTTAAAACAAAAGGCAGCCAAATGAGAGCCTAATACGTCAGTGAAAACCGTATCTTAATATCTCTTACCTAACCTAAAATATAAGTAAAAGAAATCAAAACTCGAAAAAAATTCGGATTTTGGGACAGTTTTTCGGTGGACCCGTTGCTATTAAATCCTAATTATCTATATTTTAGCACACTATATATTATTTTACTGCTAAAATACCAACATAATATTTAATATCTGAATAATAATTAATATTCATTCAATATGTGTCCGAACAAAATTCGAACTTATTAAAGAAAGCAAGTATGGTGTCGAAAACTAAATCGCAAAAATTAAAATGGCGATACCTAAATGATAATCATATTAAGATTGCAGCTATTTATAGTGTGTGGGATATTTCGGGGGATTTAGTTGAAAAAAAAATATGTAGAAGTGTTTGATATGTATCGTGCTTATTTTCAATGTAATGATAATTATGGATGGCAACGATGCATCGATGTTTCTAAATCTAATAAACTGGTTATTTTTAAGGAAAAAGGTATTACTTGTTTGATATCGATAAACCGCCTGGTTTTCAAAACATTCGAACTTTAATCATTGAATGACTTTATGTATGATATCTGCCAACGTTATTCGTTTACTAAAACAAGTAGGCTTGACCATGGACAAAAAATATTATTATTTAACAAAAATAACAAATTTGCAACAATAAAATAATATTATCAATAATAACAAATATTAGTTTTCGTTCTGCAAACAAGAAGTATCAGGAGATGTTATGTGTAAGAATTAAAATGCAGATACTTTCGATACCTCTTATTCAGGCGAAATACTAAGAAAATCTTAATTTTACAGTTGTTTTTGACTGTTGCACCCTATAGCAAGCATTCTGGAAACTCAAAAATAGTTTTCAGCGTTTTCCCTTAACCGGTTTTACCCAAAGCTCTATGATAACTAGTTTTTGAAATATAGCCGGCCATTCTTAGTTGGCCACCCGGTATGAGATATTTTGATGGCCTTATTTGTAAAAAATATATGAACTTTCCACTCGTAGAAAGTTCGTGCTTATTTTCAATGCAACGATAATGTAACTGTTGCCCCTAGCCTATTTAGCGTCTTTAAAAAAATTCGAATTTTGTGTGGATAGAAGGCAATATTCACTCATATTGACTGAATATTAATTATTATCGAGATTTTAAATATAATTTGGTATTTTAGCAGTAAATTATTAGATGGTGTGGTAATTAGGATTTAATAACAACGGGTCTTCCGAAAAAATTACCCAAAATCCTATTTTATTTCCAGCTTTGACTTCTTTTACTTATATTTTAGGTTAGGTAAGAGATACCGTTATGCGGTTTTCACTGACGTATTAGGCTCTCATTTGGCTGCCATTTGTTTTAAAAAAGTGTATCGTTGCATTTAATTTTTTTGAGAAAATCCGATTTATTTGCGGTTATGCCAGAAAACGCCCTCTACCGGCTAGGTAAGAAATCGCAATCACCCTACTCAAGGCACGGTTGATAGCCTAAGGAATACCCTCTTCGACGACCCCAAGCTTATTAAGATCCGTTCAGTCATTTTGAAGTTACTGACATTTATTTCCGAAAATGTTCGAACACCCTCCACCACTTCCCTTTACCTCGGCTTTAAAATGGCAATGCATTCTACTATCTTTAATTTATGAAAATTTTGCAAAAAGCGGGTTTTAAAATTTAAGATGGCTAGTAGGCCTCCTGGCGGCCATTTTGGAAAGTACCCCCCGAAAATTCTCCGAAATTTCATATAATTTTATTATCTTAAATAGAGATACCTAAAACGTCGACCGGTCAACAGCGTAGACCTTTTTGGTAACCCGGTGCAGGACTAAAATCAATTGAAAATAAATGGATTGTTTTGGAACAAAAATAAACAAAATTTGCCAGAATCACGTTGCCATAAGTTGGTCTCCATGGTCCGTGATGGGTTCAAAATCATGACGGACTTCTGAGATTTAAAGAAATGGTTGTGCTCATTGTAAAGGCTTTGGACGAACTTTCAGCAGCTATGGATAGCGATACTTCGTCCAAGGCAGATCAATTTTAAAAAGCTATAATTTCTCCAGACTTCATTTTACGTTTTTGTACAGCTGTAATTATCTTTAAACATACTCTTCAATTGTGTAAAATGCTGCAAGCTATCGGTTGCGATTTAGTTGAAGCAATGGATCTTATTAATACCATATATTCAATAATAAATGAAATGCGGCAAAACATGGATTTCTGTTTTTCTGATATATATTAATGAGTCTGTTAAGATTTTAAATTCCATTAAAGGCGAGATGAAGGTGTCATGAATAGTCTCCACTCAAACACTTCGGCGTAACGTTGAAGCAAGTTCACCAGAAGCTTACTATCGTACAGCAATAGCAGTGCCGTTTTTCGATGATTTTTTAGGTCAGTTAAATGCCTATATGCCTGTAGTAAGTAGTTGTAGTAAAATAATTCATTACGAATATTCGTTTTCTTTTAATTGATTATACTTTCAAGCAAAATCATCAAATTGATTATACCTTACCCTCAAGCATATAATCATGCCGTCCCATTAGCCTAAGCTCCTTTCTCCTTTCTAATAAAAGGCAAACAAGAACGCGTAATTTCAAACCGCATGCAAAATGCCCTAAACATTATTAAGAATTGAAGCGAAGGGAAGGGACTCTTCCTAAATCCTAGGAAAACCATTCTTGTCCCGTTTACAAAAAGAAGGAAACTAGAAATGAGAGCGCCCATCCTACATGGAACACAGTTAACTTTTTCCACTGAGGTAAAATATTTAGGAGTCACACTGGACCGTAAACTTACCTGGAACAAGCATCTAGAAAACACCATCTCTAAAGCCACAGCGGCAATCTGGACCTGCCGCAAAAATGGTAACCAAACACCAAACAATAATAAAGTCTGCGATCACCTATGCCTCTCACTGGTATGGTGGCCAAAAACCCTCAAGTCACCGCTCTCGGATCAAACTTAATAAAGTAAAAAGGCTGGTACGCCTGGGAATAACAGGAGCAATGTCAACGTGCCCTAACGCAGCCTTAGAGATACTACGGAACATGCCTCCTCTTCACTCAGTGTGAAGCAGGAGGCGTTTATCAGTGCTCACAGGCTATTCGAAATAGGCAAATTAAAGCCTGGAGATTTGACTGGTCATCTGCGCATATTTGAAGAAATAAAACTGGAAAATGTCAGCAAACCAAGTGACCAAATGACGGTCATGTTAGACCTAGATGTGCCATTCGCAATGGTTATTGATATCAAAGCTAGCCTGGGAATGTAAGCAAGCCCTAAAACAACTAGCAACACACAACCAGGCATTTTTAATGTGGGGTCCTGGCCATAGAGGCATAGAGGGCAACGAAAACGCAGACTGTCTTGCGGATGAAGGAGCTGGAACACCATATTATGATCCAGAACCCTACTGTGGCCTTATGAAGAGCCACATCACCTAAGAACTAAAACAAAAAATATAAACTGTCGTCCTACTGGAAAAACACTCCAGGACTAAGACAGGCGAAAAGGTTTATCACCATCTCTGCGAAAAGAGCAGAACAGCTCTTAGACACGAACATAGCGCATATTAAAACTGTCGCCGGACTGTTCACTGGACACTGCCCGATAAAATACCACCTAAAGACAATAAGGCAAAGCAGAAGACGACCAGTGCAGATTTTGCAATAATGCAACTGAATCCGCAGAAGATTTACTCTGCCAATGACCAACCCAACTCTGCAAAAAGCTCAAGTACCCTGAAGGAGTACAGCTATCACCTCAAGAAGTGAGTCAACTACCTTCCAAGAAAATAGCTTCGTTTGGAAAAAGCCTATGTCTCTTGGACAAAAATTAGTAGCAGTGTCGGGCGACGGAAACTAGCCGAAACGGCTCCCTAGCAATTTACAATCTACCTTACCTTAGCTCAAGGATACTAGAAATTCAAAGACTAGAAATTTATGTGGAGCGAGTAAGGCGCTACGCGTCGGCTTCATGTCAAATTTTTAGGGGAACATTGGAGAACCCTGCTGCATTGCAGCACTCGCAATGAATACAGCGCGAACTACACAAAATTGCGACATATTTCGGAGTGCTGTGAACCGCACTCAATGGTGTAACTTAGGAAGCTTATAGTCTTGTCATTCTAGTATCTTTGCCTTACCTTAAAATAAAATTCCATAACAAAAATGGATGTGGCAGCTTGTTAAAATAATCACTAGTAGTGTCATTTATATTTATAACATTATGAATAATTTTCATGCATCCGTCAGCGCTCTGATTCTGATTGATATGAAAGTGGCAGCTGTATATCGCCGGCCATCGCATGGTAGATACATGAAAATTCACTTTTTGGTGATATTTAGATATTTTATGTAAAAACACCCACCGAAAAACAATCCTGGCTACGGCCCTGCTCGCACGTCGCACGTTAGGAAACTACACGCAAGCGGGTCGTTTCCTAATTTCGTGCTCGTGCGAAAAAATATGGTAAGTATTTTAAAACTATTAAAAAAAAACGGTTCTTTATAGGCCGGAATCAATCCTATTGGTTTTGACGGTCACGCCACACAGCGTCTTAGACTTAGATACCTAAACTACCAATTTTCAGGCCCATAATAGTTTTATAACCTGAGCTACAATCCCTTCTACAAAAATAAACGACCCCTTTATGGTCACTACTCCCTTAACACCCGTAATTGAAATTTGGAAAAATGATGATGGTGTTTTCCCTTTGTAATTGCATTGTTTTGGTTTATTTAGAGATAAAATATTTTCGTTTTTATTGGTTCCACCCCTATAGCTATGAATAGGAACTACAAGTTTAATCTTAAATTTTATGATTAACACAAAACCAAATGGTTTGAAAAGAGAACATGATTGATTAATGAATGTATGGAGTGTACAATTTTATGAATAATAATCTCATGCCTAATTTATCCCTTTTTAAAAAAGCAAGTAGGTAGGTTTTTTAATTCTAGATAATATTTACTCATACCTGAAAGGATCTTTTGGGAATCTAAAAATTGATTTTTCAGCATTACTTTTACTGAAACAGTCCCTAAATAATGTCTCCATCGCCCTCGTATAATATGTTTGTGCTAAAACTCCCCAAAGTTTCTGCGAGTCTCTGCGAAAGCAGGATTGAACCGCTTTTACCTCAGGCGGCAAAATCGAGATTTTTATGCATTTGACGCTACCGTTCATTAATTCTACCGTGCCGTCATCGAACACAATGGCCAGAAAACATACATACCAAAGAGAATACAAAGAATCCGTTCCCGGCCTGGAAAAGACGCCTAGAACAGGATATAAATTTAAAAAAATGGGACCTCAAAAGTTACAGAATAAAAAGCCCTTTAAAATGATGTATCACCCCCCATTTAATTTAAGAATTTTAGAATGGTAGCCCTGGAGGTTCGGAAGTACAAATTCAAATTGTTTATTCATGCTTTTATACAAGCACTTACACATGTCAAAGAAAAAAAAAGTCTTATCTAACCTAAAACCCTACACATCAAAAACACTTAAATTATTTTAAAATAGTCAAACACATAAGTGGCAGAGAGAGAAATACCTCTGTCGGAGGACAGTGACACACACACACACAGGTTACGCATGATATAAATATTTTTGCTAAGCTTTGTACAGAGCTGGTCCGTGTATGCATTCCACCGATATCTGCAGTCTAGGCCGACGCCCAAGAACTTTACAGAGGTTACCAAGTCAGTCTCTGGTATTGCCTGTGTTGAAAAAAATCATGGATAAAGTTTTGTCCACATTAAGGTAAAGTAAGTTTGAACTAAACCATGTGCCTTCCCCGACTTTGCTTCAGCCCCCCTCCGGATTTGCAGGCTTATTAGTTTTGATAGTATCATCTGCAAAAAGAGTGTACTGTGATGTAGGGTCATAACCTGGCAAATCGCTAATATAAATTAAAAAGAGCAGTGGACCAAGGACCGATCCTTGGGGCACGCCCACGGTTACACTACCTCTCGCAGACTCAACTCCACTCACTTTGACTCTCTGAGTTCTATCCATAAGATAGCTCTCAATCAAAGATAGGCCAGCGTTATCGAAGTTGTATCGCTGAAGTTTTTTTAAAAGCAAGTCATGAGAAGACAGTTGTTGTAAGTGGATCCATCAAAAGCTTTTAGAATATTTGAGACCAAATTCAAAATACCTAAGGTGGTACTAAGGCTCTTTCTAAAGCCAAACTGACTATTAGTAAATAATTTATGAATTTCAAAGAAGTGAGCTATACTGATAGCCATACATTTCATTAAACCAGTTAATGGTTCGAATTTGATCATTTCTTTTTTGATGATTTTTTCAGGAAATAATTAAAAAAAAAAGCATCTCACAGACACTCACTAAACATAGAAAACTTTTTATTTGCATTAATATTGGAGTCATTTAAAAAATCCCTCCCAAACTGTGGAATACAATTATAAAAATGGAACTTACCCACTTCTGTCAAGGGCCTAGAAGTTATTTTAGTGGTTTATAAATTTGATTTTTGTTTAGTTATAGGAAAATGAATGATCTGCTCTTGATGATCAAAGAAAGATGAATTAACAACTGAAACATTGCAATTTAGATAATCAAAATTAATAAATATATTATCTAGGTATGAGTCTTGACGAGTAGGCTCCATTACCATTTGTTTTAAACCGTATGATTCCAGTAAACAACATAGGTCTCTACACTCCCCGCCTTCAGTGCCAGTGCCAAAATGGGCATTGAAGTCTCCAGATAATAATACCTTATAATGACAGCCAATTTGGCTCAACGCACCCTCAACAACTTGTAAGAAGGTGTCAAAATTGCCAGATGTTGACCTATATATATTTAAAATATATTTTAATTTTTCCACATAATTCGATAGCCTTCTCCACAGCCAGGGCATCCACGCCAGTCAAAGCTGATTATTTTAAAGATGGATGCAGGAAAATCGCTGACCACCCCATTGTGCACCATCTCTACCTCGATCCCTACAGAATGCTGCTGCTTTCATATATTTTAAATATAATTCTAATTCATTAGAACTAAGCCAGTGTTCATTTATACAGACAATATTAACGCCCCTTTCTTCCAAGAATCCCTCAAGTAGACTTACTTTATTTTGCAAGCATTGAATATTGATGTGAAACAAGCTGATTAAAGTTTCTGGATTTGCTGAACCTGCGGAGTTGCTAGGAGTTGAAGGTTCAGAAAATGGTTTATTGCAATACCTTTCGGCCACAAATCGGCCGACCATGCTTCATTACGCTTACTTACTGGTACTGCAAGCTTGAAGGAACTTTTGTCTTTGTCTTTTTTTTTGTCCGCATTTGGTAGCAAGTTCTTCTGTTGTTCAATTCTCTTGTTGTTCAGATAGTCCACGATTGGCCAGTTGTTTCGAGCCGGCTACCGATAACTGTGGAACATTTTGTTCTCTTTGTAGGCTTTGGTCGTTTGCCTTTACGTTTCCCTGGACAAGCTTCTACCAAATGTAGGGTTTTTATGCGCTTTTTCCGCTATTTTCTCCACATTTCTGTTTTACTTTCCCCTGTTCCTGTTCGCCGTTATTGACTATTGCATTTTCTGTCGCGTCGTCATTCCAAAATTTTAGTCCCGCAACTCTGAACTCAGCTTTAATTCAAGACAATTTATCTACACATCACACAAATACTACTTTCTCACTATTACTATTATATCAATTTGTGTGGTCAAGAGAACCGGAACAAATAAATTTCATGTCCACAATACATAATACTTCGGAATAAATATCACAATTTTAAATTTCTTACTTGGGTTCTGATACGTCCTCTTGATCTTCATCACTTTTAATATCAACTTCTTCATGACTTACAAACTCTGGTTGAACTAAATAATCATCATTACATTTTGTCTCATTGGATTTTCTATAAAACAAAATAATTTCACTTTCAGAGTATCAATATACATGTTTATGATATTCTAGTGTTTCTAAAGTCTACAAGTATTTGTTGGCAATTTAAAATTATATAAAATTTTTAATTAAAGACAGTCAACTTATAGCAAGAAAAACAAAAGAGCAATACTTCATTTCTATCACAACTAGAAAAAATTGGACAATACACGAAATTTAGATTAATTTATTTAGTAAACAATTTATGACTCTGAGAGAAGGATTTCCATGCGACCATAACAATTATTAAAATCATAGTTACTTACATATCCAGCTCAGTTTTAATATTATTGATTTCGTTATTAATGGTGGCATGTTCATCTAAATCACTGTCAGCTTCATTTAGGGATCCCCTAAAAACATTGCATACCTTAAGACTTAAAAAAATTTCAGATAGAAGCTTTTATTTGAACATTTTTTCTGTGTCCCTTTAAATAAAGTTTCTAAAGGGGTGGCAAATTACAAGGAAAAGCCCTGTACATGTTTCTGAGCAAAAAGCAACAAAATCGGCCTGACATGTCAAGTAAAAAACTACCTGGGTTCCAACCAGTGAATAAATAAATAAATTAAATAAATAAATAATCAAATTTAAAAAAAATATATTTATAAATGATTTCTAATAGTATCAACTCAAGAACAACTTTACAGAAAACAATTCGAAGATCCTGAAAAAAAAACTAGATGCTTCTGAAGGAAAAAAAATTAATTATTATTAAAATCTATTCATTCATCACAAAAATAATACAAATCAATATTAGACATACTTACTTAATATAATGTAACTTAATCTTTATTAAAATCATGTTTTATTACTGCCCTTAATTTCCTTGCACAATAGGATGCTTTTTTTGGTCTGACATAAACAGTTTTTTGCCCGACATAAACAATTTTGATAAATTTAACATGTGGGGTAAGAGGGCTTATAATTTTATCTGCCGAGGGTGTCCTTATCTGAAAAGTTACTTATCACTGGAATCTTTGATAGCCTATGGCATTTTGGTCTGAGGTGGGCAAGTGGGGTACATAGAACTACTATACAAACATTACATATCCTCCAAAAATGCTTAAAATAATTTATATAAAGCCTAGATTATATCATACTGCATTGCTCTACTCAGAGAATGTCCTTAATGTAAGATGTATCAAAGAGAACTTAATTTTATTGTAATTCCATCTAATAATAGTACATTTCATCTCAGATCGATAAACTGCCTACAAGACTACCTAGGACCAAAAATTTTAAATAAACTTTCCCTGGAAATGAAGAGTAAAAGTGGGAAAGGTGCCAAGTCAATAAAGAAATAATGTTCTGAGTTTAGAATTGCATGTTAATAATTGTGTCATTACCTACTAGTCACTACATTTAGGTAATACAAAGTAGTTGGATATATATTACTGGATAATTGAATGATACATACACGTAGACCATCATATAAAGCCTCGAACTAAACAAATTTTCTCGTCACCATGTTAAATCAGCTAAGTGCTCATTATTGAACTGCATTAATGAATATTATAATAGGAGCAAATCTATTTAGGTATAAAATGTAAACTTTGGAAACTTTTTCTTAAAATCTTGCTTGAAATGATGAATGCGTAATAAAAATTCTTGCTGAGCAACTTATATTTACGTAGGGTTCTGGTTTGAAATCTGTAAAAATGGTCACTTTATCAATATGCATCATGCAATAAGTATATATTTCTTAAGTTTCACATCCCAAGATATGCATTATTTGCTTACATTAAATTGGTTAGGAGAAAACAATGAATTCTGTTGCTCCTGCTCTTCAGTAGATAAAGATATGTGGCATCTCTTTTGCATTTATATCAATAAATGACAGAGTAATCACTCAAATACAAAGCATGAAATGATCACATATGTTCGCTTTTTTGTAAAACAATTACATACTTACTTAATAAGATTATGATCATTTTCTTCTTTAATCCAACATGCATGAAATTGATCAAACTCTGAATAACTCTCTTCTTTAACTGCATTGGGCAACCATTCCAGGATGATTGGGTTGCCCTTATTATCTTCCAGACCGCTAGACATAATGTATACACAGTTGATAAAATATCTGGTTCCCTTTATTTGGCAGAAATATTTAAGCCTACTTCTTGGGCAAGAAATTTAACCAATTTCTCTCTTTCTTCAGATTATCCTGGCAATAATCTGGCTTCCAAAATAAAAAGAATTGGGCTTGTCTAGTTGAGTTGTGTTTTTAAGGCGTGCTGTAACGTTAGATGTAAACATATTCATAGTTTTAAAATATTTCTTTATTAAGGAGTCTCACTGTCACTCCCATCACAAACAATAAAAAACCACCAGATACAAGAATTCCACAAAATATTGGTAAAGGTAAAATAAAAACAAACCCAAACTGTCAATGTCAAACAACAAAGCGACAAATTCTCATTGCTTACGCTGTTGCCAAACTTATCCTAGTTTCACGCCATGTCTTCGCGATGCAATCAGTTTGTCGCATTAATATTTATCTATGGTTTGTCGCAAGAGCCATCGTGGTCGAAATTGTTGGGTCTCAATCCGCCGGCCCGGGTTCAAATCCCGTTGCTTTTTGTCTTTTTCTTGATTTTGGGTGTGTCTTGGGTTAGTTTTGCTTAGCATCTGGTTAGTTTCCATTTCTTCAGCCCCGTAGCGCGCGGAGGGCCATGCGAAAAGTAAAACATAAATGGCAACAGCGTATTCATTGGGCTACGTAGGTCAGAATTAACCCAAGGCTACCGTCGTATGTGGCCTTGATTAACCGCGTCTCGAAACAAAACAAAGCACCACTTCAAAATGGCGAGGTTATAGAAAGAGGTAGGGCACTGTCGATAGTTTCACTATTGAATACAATCGATATTTTCGAAGAAACTATCCGTAGACCAAATGCCAAATGTGACGAGAAACATTTTACGATTAAAGCACCTTTTAAACCAATCACGTTCCATATAACACCTAAGATGGTATGTGATATCGCCCACAACCATTGCCATACCGGCGAAGCACTCACGTCTACCTACAGCGAATTCTCGACCTTCGGACCTGCGCATTTGCCCCGAAGGCAATGCCCAAAATCGAGAAAAAAACAACTTTGAAAAATATATGAATTACGCCTGCGCATGCGTGAAGGCTCAAAATTGCTGTAGGTAGACGCGAATAAGCAAAGCTTCTAGACAGAGATAAATAAATATCTAAAGAGAGATTGCCGAATGATACGGAAGTTTTTAAGACCGCTTATTCATTGCGCATTCCCGAGGAGTGTTGCGTTTGGTGGCAATCGTTGAAACTAAAATTTTGAACAGCTTACCCACCTGTGAGTCAGCGTGACATTTGATTTGAATTTGAATCTCGATCAAAAGTGACAAAAGTGATAAAATATTAAATTATTTAATTTGTTAACAACTGGTAATACTTTTGTGCCTGTTAATATTTGCTTAAATAGTGTGGTTTATTTTTAAGTAAAGTTGAAACAATTAAAGCGTAAGTATAATGTCTCTGAAATTCTATAGTTCGCAGTTAATATAGGATAGGCTTACAGAAAATTCGTTGATTTTTTCCGCGGGAAACTTTTTGCTTTTTATTGTTTAGAGAGAATGTGGACCAGAATATCTATTGTAACTGGAATATGGCTTTAGAAATAATCGAATACGATATATTTCCGCTACCGCGGTACATTTCTTATGTCTTTGTATTAACTAAATATTTTGAAGACCAAGCAAATAATATTGCATTTCTATACCATACTTAGCTGATAGTTGCCGCTAGAGGATGTTTGTTCCAAATTATACAGTGAGTAGCAAATTTTTTGTAAAATTGGCGTTGTCCAGAATTTATTTTTACTCTCTCGCGCATATAGGGCTATAGAGAAAATATTGTAATCGTCCAAAATATCGAATTTATTTTTTTTTGCAAATCTCGACGAATCATGACCCCTAGAGTTCTAAAAACATAAAATTTTGAAAAAAAAAAATAGTTTTGTATAGCCCAACACCTAACTTAGAATTACTTTTGCACAATATGATTAGATTAGTGTCTAAATAGATAAATTCCATTAAAATTATTTGGCGCAAATGGTTTATAAATTTAAAAAGCAATAAATTTATATAAAATATGTTGGAGATTTATTAAATAATTACCTCTAGGTATCTCTAAAATATTTAGTATATCCCAACACCTAACATTGACATAATTTTGTACAAAATTATTAATGTAGGGTCTAAATAAGCAGTTTCAACTGAAATTACTTGGCGCAAAAACCAAACTTACCAAAAGTTACTAATGCATAGTAATACCTATTATGAAAAATGATCGGTAAATTTTTACTTTGCGCACTTTTCGAATTTTGCAATTTTCTTTGTGTGACATGTATTAGATAGTATTAGAAGTATTTTGTGACACTTTACATATTGCGCAAAGCTCTTTTGACGCCAAATATTGAAAGAAAATCACTGGCTGTTTAGTATCCCAATATATTTTAACGCGAAACACTCCTAATTTTACTTTAATTATGAAAATTTACTTGCAATGTTGTCACACTTGACTAACATTCCTGATTTTCAAGTAGCTAAATGTCTCAGGTCAGGTGCATATTTCAAAAATCGGAAAACTCATTCCTCAGATACTTAATAGACCATCTTCGTGAATCACCCTGTATATATCTTTTTAATTATAAATCATTTACGCAAAATAATTTTTATCAAAAATATCTATTTAGATAAGTACTAACTTATTCATACTTTACAAAAATTTAGTCAAAATTTGGTGTTGGGGGGATATAGTAGTAAACAAGTACCAAGAAAATGTGTGTCTATGTGGGTGTATGTGTGTACGTCTGTCTGTATGTCACACAACTTATCTCCAAAACCGTTAAGTCGAATTCGACCAAAATCGGTATTTGGAAGTTTCTGGTGAATATATCCAGAACTTTTTTTCAAGTTTTTTTCTCCTCAAAATTAAGGGTAAGTAGTTTATATGAAGAAAAAAAAATTAAAAATTCTCTAACGATTTTATTTAAATTTTTTACATGTTTACCATTTAGTAAGACTAATCACGTAGATACTGCACCATTTTTTTCGGGAAAAATCGGTAAAGGCCACTATACCCTTCGAACAAAAATGGAAAAAAAATCGATTTTATCGATAACGGCTTTAACGATTTTATTCACTCTGTACTTATTTACCAATTAGTAAGGGAAATAATTATGCATTTGTTCAGTTTTCCTAGGAAAAATAAGATAAAGCCACTTTACTAGTGGAAACATTCACCTTCCAATTTTTCCTAGTTTTGTGGCGGAACTACCTATGTCCCATTTTTTTTAGTTCTGTGGCAGAATCATAATATGAGCGAGAGAGAAAGTATGTGCGGCCTTGCCGTACCGTCTGTTTAATGTTGTTTTCTTTTTAGTTAAGTGTTAAACAAAGTCTGACCCTGGCCAATTCGTATTCTTACTGATGTTGAAGTCCAAACCCTACTGTCATAAGTTGGATCCACACTGATTGATGCAAAACTCTTAGTCCTTATTTCCTGTTTGGCTTCCAATAGAAATAATGTAGGCGCATACTTTCAGACTAAAGTTGAAGAGATCGATATTCAATGGGAAAATGAACAAAAGTCCGAAATATTCGTATTATAAGGAATCCTCAACCATCTCTTGAGCCCCATATATTACGTAACATAATAAGTGTAGTATAGCCTAGATTATTTTTCTAATTTCTGGAAATCTTTTTTGCCGTAATCCATGTACAGAATAATAATCGGTAATAATTTTAAATAAAGTAATTGTGTGGTCAGAGACTAGTTTAAAAAAATGTAAATTTTTCGTTATCAGTGTTCTACACCCCTGGCTAATGGAGGTATAAATAAACACTTTTTTATTGTTCCTGAAAATAATTCGAAAAAACGCGAAGAATGGCTCCAGATTATGATGAATTTAAATGATAAATCGACTAGAATATATTTGTGTGGAGACCATTTTGAAGATAAAAACTTTGCAGATTCGTCACAAAGGAGATTAACTAGCTTTGGGGTACCCTTTTTAAAGCCTCGAATCAAAATTTTCAATGATATTCTAATTAGACTTCCTCACACTTCCCACAATGTTCCCCATATAACCCAACCTACTCCATCCACAAGTATATCTAATCCTTGTTTTATAGAAACTGTTCTATAAGGACTAATCCTCCTGAGAACCCACATTTCACTTTTTTTCAGTTTTTGAGGTTTAGATTAAAATAAAAATTATATATATTTATTATAATCAAATGTGTTTTATTTAACATTAATAAACTTCCCTATTTTATAATATAAAAAGGGAACAATCTTCCTTAAAAGAACGTTGTTTGTTTAACACCTAATGTATGCTTAAAAATTAAATTATACGTTATAATATTACAAAGTCGCATCACAAAACTTTCGTCAAAATTACATAATTATGCATAAAACCTTTGAAATATTTAAATGTGCCTATACTAACTAGGTACTTTGCTCCTAAAAAAAAATCTTTTTTAGGTACTTTTTACCTCTACGTTCTTATATAAGCTCTAAAGTTGTGTTTCAAATATCAGAAACACCTTCATTTTTCTATAGGGGCAAAACATAATCGAATATATTTGAAATAATGACAAAAACGGAAAAATTATATGCGAATTTTAATAAAACCGTATTCCAATTTTTACTGAATTTTCATTCCGACACATAATTTTTGGCAGATTTTACGGGTAAAGTTCGCCAAGAAAAATGATTCGGAATGAAAATGCATTAAAAACAGCAAATTTAATCATTTCGGATCACAGCTTAAATAAAACAATAATTTTGAATATGGCGCCATACAGTCGGTAAGGAAATAATTTACATTACCGACCCATAAACACAAAAACAGTTATCTGTAATACCGATCAACCCATATGTAATTCCTCCCGAGGATACTGGCGGCGCTAGTGAAAACTGTCTTAAAAGAATATCATTGATTCGGCAATCTCTATTTTATATTTTATCTCTGCTTCTAGACCTGCAACACACGTCTACCGATTTATGGCTGCGCGGCGCACTGCGCGTTTCGAGACAGCTCTGCAATGTTCCTCGTATAAGATTGCAGACCTTTTTTTAGAAATAACCGCTCGAGTCCTCCCGCCTAACAAGTCTTGGGCTCACAATGTAAACATTTGTATTTTTGACTTCACGCATGTCCCTCTGCTCGCTACGGGAGCGCAGCTAACAAAAACTAACCCAAGGCATGCGCATGCCCAACATGAAGAAAAGAAAAACCTTTTTATAAACATAACCCAAAAAAGTATATCTTATCACTGGAATCCATATATATAATAACAAAATATATACTGGAATAGAACGTGGGTCGCCGTTGCATAAACCATCTAACCACTGAGCCACAAGGCACGCTGAAAAAAATTCTCTGGGTCATGAAGACTCCTAT
>JAEQML010064247.1:0-22243 GCA_016904865.1 Pissodes strobi | reverse complement strand
AGTTAATGCAGATTTTTAATTTTTATTTTCAGTTGGTACTTAGGAGATTAACGTGTATTATTAGTAATTGACGATAGGTACTTTAAAATAATTAGATCGTGGGAAGTTTGTAGTAAGCTTTCATGTTAGTATAGGTTGCAATGCCAGTCTTGTGGGCGAATATAATTACTTAATTTTTTTGCGTTAATGTTAATCTCTAGAACGCGAAGAAAATTAAAGCTCAAAATGATAAGGCAAATAAAATTATATCAAACGCGTTTCTTGAAATTAGGTATCGTTTTAATATTAGCAAGGACTTTTACTGCTCCTTTGGCAGATTTAAAGATATTTACAATGCTAGATCAAAAACAAGTTTGATTTGACTTTTGTACACATCTTAGACATCGAATTAGGAATCTAACTTTGCAGGCTCATGGTGAGGCAAACCATTTTTACATCAAACCCCTAGGTATTCTAGAAATCTTTGACAGATGATATGCATGATAGAGATCAGCCATTTAAATAAGTCCAAACAAAGCACGAATTTCAATTTGATTAGTTGGAGTTGCTTGCATCCCTTTTCCGAGCAAAATTATTAAAAATATATTAATGTGCTCGTTGGTGTAATCACTGGAATCCATGGTAATACTAAAAATCTCAGTACTGAAGAAATGCTTCTATATTTTCAGTGGCCTTAAGAAGTTTATGGTTACTAATGTGGAACCTGGCGATATTATTTTACCTATGAATGGGACTAGAAGGGATATTTCCAGATATAGAATGTGTCTTGCAAGCAATTCCATGTTACTGGTTTGTTTACGGTTTGATGCGTCCACTAGAAGAGGTCGGACCAGAAATAGCAATATTGCAGCTTTTGAAAATATAATTACAATTAATTGGTGTATTTTATGGGTATGTGCTGTTTTAAGGCGCGTTTTCACGGGTCGATCTGAGTTGAACGATTTGGGTCGATTATTGAATCGAAAGAAAATTGAATATGTAAACCACCTTTCGGCTTGGCCGTTCGGCGGAAGATTCGACGAAAGTGGAAAGACTGTCTACTTTTGCTCGGCTATTGCCGCCGAATCGATGTCGAACGACTAGAGTGGAATGTGTAAACTTCTCGTCGTACAGATTTGTATCGTTTCTTCAAATTATTCCAATAGTTTTTTCTAAAACTTCCTCAACTTATGCATTATCCATTCTCAAATAATTCCTATAATGAATGAATCTTCCACAACCAATTCTCGAAGCAGACTTTGTGATGCACCATGGGTATTTCGTCTTAAAATCAATGGTCTGGCCCAACATATTTGTTTTTCTATTCTTTTTTAATTCACCCATTATTTCATCCCGAATTTAACAACAAATTAACTGCATTATGTAAACTTCTCGTCGTATAGAAGATCATAGAACTCAGTCATGCGCTGTTTTGTAAAACCACGATCTCTGGCAAATAATGTGCCTGTTGGGCCACGTACACTCAAAATATTTTTGTTTCAGCGTAAAAAACCAATATCTGCCTGCAGTATTGTTACTAAAAAGATTTGGGTTGCTATTTTCTACAGCCAGCATTCTTTCATTATTTCTTCAATCTTGCTGGATAAACCATAAAATTTACTTTCCATGTGAAGGGCATAGTTAACTAACATAGTGTAATAGTTCGATTTTGCCTATTTTAAAATTTCATTTATATGCCGCATTTAGGGAAAAAATTATGCTGTGTTTTGCACTCACTATTTTAAGTATAGGTTAGCTATATATTTGTATTCTTAATCCATTGTGACTATTTATTTTAATTGATAAGCTAGAGCGATGTACCTTATTATTAAAATAACTTGGCTTGATTTGCATTATATTATCGTAAACAGCCAGCGAGTCGATTTATATATCTAAAGAATTCTGTTAGCCTGCAAAAAACGCTGCGTTTGACTTGTTGGTCCGTATTTTTGTGACCTTCGTCACAAAATAATAGAGATGGGCTATGTATCGCGCGTTTTTCATTCTCGATTTAGATTTTTGAAGGTTTATCATTCCTGTTAAAGTATTTCCTAGCATTTCTAGAAGAATGTAATTTTAGCTCACTATTCGTGGCTTCCGTCGTCATTTATCATCATAATAAGCGAGAATTAAGGTGTTTATTTTCTTAGAATTATTCCTTGTATCGAATCACTCGTCAAGTTTCCAGCCCATTACTACTTGTGTCGCAGTATTTAATTTCGAAGAAAAATTGACGGAAGACGGAACGTTGGAGAAGTCTTTTCTAGTTTGCTCTCCTGGGGAACGTTTGCCAGTATAGCGAGAAACTGCACGTTTTAAGTATTGTGATATAATACAACCCTTTTGATAAGGGATTTATCGTGTCGTTTCTGTTTGTGTTTTAACACGACCGATTTTTCGGGCTCTGCAAGCTGTACCAGGTAAGCATTTTCTCTGGATTCCTTTTTCTGTGGCATATGAAGCACGTGACCGCCATGTTGCTAAATTTTTTTATTTCCATTATTTATAGCTGCTACCACGTTCGTCCCATAAGACCGAGACCGTCGAATCTCTTCTAATACACCCTCAAGTCCGAGTCTGATGTAAATATCGCTACCATTTTTGCCTAAACTGATGAAATTGATTGCTTATCTACCTTTTATTTTTTTTTGTGCACATAACGCCATTTGCTTTTCCCATATGTTATCTTATCTACTCCATTTTATCTGATCCAAATTTTTATTTTAATGCAACTTTAATTTTGATCATATGGGGAAGTTTATATATTCTTTTAGGGGTGATTCATACCTATCTTTTTATATTCAAGTTGCCTGAACCTTAATATCTCTTTTATTTGCTTTATTGCACTGTAAGTCCATGGGTTTTTGTCTGGGAAAATTTCTTTTTATAAAGAAGATGTATTTATGGAAAGAGGAGGGGTTCTGTGATTTTTATTAAAGTAAGGGGGCTTCATTTAATGCGTACTGGATTATTTCAGGGTTCTTCTGCTGGGCCAGAACTTTAATTAAAGGAATGCAACTTTTTCTCTGAAAGGCCGGAAGCAGGTCCACAACTTTTTTTTTCACCTGGAAGGCTGACGAAGGGCCTTAACTTGTGGTTCCCGCACTAGAGGCCATCGACAGAGTTTGACGACGGGATTTGGGTATAAGTTTTGTGTCTCATTGTTTCTTATGTTTACTCTTCGTTTGCTTTTATTGATATAAATCAAACATTGAATTGAGGTAGCTCATTGATTTTAATTAATTTAATTTACAATTATTCACTGGTTTATCGGACCAGTTAATCTAATTGCTTTGAGTTGTTTTCTCATTTTAAAAGTCAAGCGCTGGCTGGATAACTTCATTCTTTTCATTAATTAGTCGGCAGATATAACCGCTCTGAATTTAGCTTTTTATCATATGAATCAAGCTAACCATAGTTTTAATCTCATCTGGTGCTTTTATTAACTTTTTGATCTAATCATTGTGTCCGCTCATTGCGGCATATTATCACCATCAGTGAAGCTATTAGCGCACGCTTACTTAGTTGTAAGAAGCTTAGTCGGCGTCAAGTGATCACTTTGATAAATAGTGTTTAGTGCATTTAGTCATAAGGCATATAGAACCGAGGTTTTCCAACTGAAGTGGTCTCTGTACGTACAATCTTCATATTGTACTCTGTTTATTTTATTAATTACTTTAAGTCATTTAACATTCTTTTGTCTACTCAACCACATTTTAATATAACCATTTTCTCCAGATAGATTGTTGCTGTGTTTGCAAAAAAGGATTTAGTAGCAAATATAGTGTTCATTAAATTTTAGATTGTGTTTTCTTGATAGAAGTTATAATTGCGCCATTGTTTTCGTTTTTTTTTTTGATAGTTCGATATTAGGAACCGGTTAATTTTATGAGCGAATCTACCCACTCGGTACAACACCAGCCGAGCTTTTTCCGTTTAGCTGGCTAGAACGGGTGGCGCTCAAACGACCCCACGACAGGGGCCGGGCTTTGCAATACGTCTCTCCGGGGCTAGGTTAATTTTTTTTAATTAATTGGGGTTCAACGTGTTGCAATAGATTCAAAAGTTTGATCAAAAACTGGTTTGCGACCAATCTTTTTAACAACTAGTTTTTCTGTAGGAGTATCTTTCTTACCAACCAATCTGAACAGTGTTGAGCGAGGCACGCTAAACTGCTTCGATGCTTTTCAATAGCCCATTTCTTTACGACAAACTGCACCAATTGCATTCGACATATCAGTGGTATTCTACTTTTTGCGTTTTCTGCAAATATGTGATGACGATATATCTGAAGAAATAACAATAAAACTGCATGCAATTTGGAATACTCCAAATTAGCTCCACCAACAGTATTCCAAATTACCAGCATTACAGCAATACAAAAAATCATTCAATTTTTTTGCTTTACACACCCCTAAAAACTGTTAAAAATAAAACCATTTTTTTCACAATCGATTGCCACTGCTAAACTGCTATTTATAAACACGTGCTAACCTTCAGTATGCCCAAAGGTAAAACCACTAATGCCCGGTTTCTCAACATTTCGAGTTATTCAATTGATAGCTATTAGATAGATAAAGTTGTCGTACCAACAACTTTATACGGGTTTCCGAACGTAAACCAAATGTAAAAATAACTCCAAATAGCAATCAAATGGATATCTTCAAATTCAAAAATGCTTTATTGTACAAAGGGTTGTAACCCTCATTGACAAAGCTGAAAAAATAAAGTGGTTAAATAAAAAAAAAGTCCTTATTAACACTAATATCTCGACTAATATAGAGCAGTTCTCAACAAGAGTTTGAATAAAATAACTACAAAAACAAAAAACAAAGCATAGTAGACAGACAAACAATAAAATGCATAATACACAATACACTTAAATTATACACAAAAATATCAATAAAATGCGACAGGGTTATTAAAATAAACACAATATTAACAAAATTTCAATAAAATAAATAAAATTGGCATTATAGTCTGTCAGTAAAGAATTCATCAAGAGAATAATATGCCTTGCTTAGTAAAAGTTTCTTCACTCTGTATTTAGAACATTGCAAGTTTTTAAGTTCCAGAGGCAAGTGATTAAATATTCTAATATCTTCATAGATAATAGATTTTTTCGTTAAAGCATATCTTGGTATAAGCAGGCCTAAGTTATCGTTGTTGAATCTGGTAACTCTTGCAGCACTGTTACCCAATGATTAATATTTTCTGTGATTGATATTCACTGTCATAAGAATAAATATGCAGGTCAATGTCAGAATCCTCCCATGAACAAACAGAGGTCTACAATGCTCTCTGGGACCAACCCCACACAAGTATCGCATGGCCCGCTTTTGAAGTAATAAAATAGGCTGAATGAGCTGACTGCTGGTAAAATCCCAAAATTGAATACCATATCTTAAACGAGATTCCACCAAGGCAAAGTATATTCCCCTAGTCAAATCCTGACCCAAATCATTTCTTACAACCCTTATAGCGTAGCATGCAGAAGCTAATTTTTTCCTCATATTAAGTATGCGATCTTCAAATTTTAACCTGGTATCAATAATCAAACAAAGAAATTTATAGTTTTATTTATTATTTATTGGAATATCATTGAGGGTCACATCCATCACAGGACACTTAAATGATAAAATGTTGGTTTTAGATATATTAAACACTAGCCTGTTGCTATCACACCAGTCCATTATTGCCCCAATGTCGTGATTGATGGTATCCCTCAAAATATCACTATCTGTTCCTAGCCATAATATTGATGTATCATCAGCAAATAATGTAAATGATCCATTAATGCTGATGGATGCTAGGTCATTGATGTATATAAGAAACAAAAGCGGACAGAGCACCGAGCCTCAATGCTCTGATCTGATGACAAACCATTTAATCCTTTAATGTATTGTTTCCTATTAGTAAAGTATGATTCTAACCATTTCAAAGGCATATCTCTAAAACCATAATGGAAAAGCTACAAAGGAAGCATCGTAAGCAGATCTTGAAACCGGCTATCCGTTCACCGAATCACTGTCGTTTCCTTTGTATTTTTTTCTGGGTTGAGGTAATGTTTAAATTATGTACTTTTAATAGCGAGTTCATATTTATTATTGGCCACCTAAAATAATCTCAATAATAATAATATAATATTTATAACAATTATTTAAAAATGGATTTCTTTCGGTACATTGATTAGATGAACAGGTAGTCAGGATTGAAGTATTATTATTTACATTTTGATATGGGTTAGGTAACTGAACTTCCCAGGTGTTTGTGTTTATTGATGTATTGTTTAAGTTAAGAATTTGCCTAGTTTATTTGCCTATGGATAAAATGGGGATGGAAGCTAAAGACAAACGTGTATGCAACTTACAGATTTTGACATGAACATGTTTTTTGAAATCATGCAAAATTTTTACATCCTATTATCGTTGCTGCAAGGCAGCTGCATGCTTTACTGTCACGAAATTCTTTATCATCATTTTTTGCATATTGATCTTCTCTTTCACGATAAAGTTTTGGGCGTTCTATATACCTAACTATATCGATATATTCCTCATCAGAATATGTGGACGAACTAGAATATTCCATTTTACTAGTACTATCGGTATTGTTTTTAGAATAAAAATAAATAATATTTTAATTAACAGTATCAGCACAAAAGTTTGGTTAGATAATCCAACAGAAACTAATAAACGATACTATAATACGCTTGCGCTGATATTATCGGATATATATCTGCCCATTCTGCTGAAGATATCCTTTAGAAAACTTATGGAATAGATAAGCTTTGTTGAATGGTTTAGAAACACAATTTTGGGATTATGTACAGTTTATAGGCTTCATAACTTTATTTATAAGATATCTAGTACTTCAGAAACCGGGCATAAATACGCCGGCTTTTGACTAGTGGTATCGCGGCAATTCAAGTATTCCAAATTACCAACACTTTTCCAAACTACCTTTTTATAATTGGTATAACTGAGACGAGAATCAATATTTTATTTAAAAAACGATTGAATTCAGGTGACAAAAAATGCTTCCTAACCTGTTGCCTCCAAAAGTGAAAAATTTCATATTATTCGGTGCATGTGTGCACAATCACACATGTTTTCTGGTTCCGTACGAAACAAGCACGGAGAATTTCAAAGGTAAACTTTTCGATTATATAATTAAAAGCATATAAAGCTTGATAAGGCCTAATTTCTCAATGCATAATAAGTCAATATTGCTTTAACTCCGCTCTCTACTTTGTTTTGCAGCTTTGGTGCTCATTATCGCATTGTCAAAAACAAGTAACAAATCCTTTAGACACTCTGATCTTACTTAAGCTGGTAATCAGGACAGCGAAACTTAGAAACTTTGCGGCAATTCTTAGTTTTCCATTTGCAAGCAGAAAGTTTTCGGTATTATATCGCTGACGGGTAGTTGGGAAATTATGATTGTTAGTTCGCTGAAACGCAAAGTAATGAAGAATATCCATGACGCCCCATTAGTAATATTAAAGTTTAAAATTTAAATATAAAAATATATTATTTTTTGATGACATTTCAAAAGAATTACAAATTTTTTTCATAGACTTAATTATGTCAATCAAATCATTTTTATTTCCCGTTTTGACAATCCAATAGAAACTCACTATTGCTAGTATTTGATACTTTTGCCTAAACTGCTGGAGACGCGAAAGGTCTATTACAATTTTTTATGTGAGGTTTGATTTGAAAATGTTGATATAATAAAATATAGGTGCATTATGAAATGTTTGCACTGAAGCCCGCGAAATTCAATGAATATTGTATTAAATTTAAAAATTTTCAAAACTTGTTTTGACCTTTGGCTAGGATTTTAAAAATCACCCTTTGAGATGTTTGGTAATATAACAAATAAATTATAATTTTTTTTGAAAATATGCTGTGTGAAATATGATGAAAATAGAGTAAAATTTAAAACCTGTATCGGAAATTTGCCAAATACGCATATTTTTCCATTTTTCTCCACATTTAAGAAGAATCCCTAATGCATTGTTAAATCTTAATAGTTTAACTTCTTAGACTAGCTTATATAATAAAGCAATGTGCGGTGAACCCTTGAGAAGCTCTCAATGCTCCACTCTAACTCTTAACTGTTGTTGGTTTCGCTTCTTTCGGTCTTGATTTTGTGTTCTTTCACACGTAATTTCAACGCAAGATACCCGATATATACAGTTTTTCGTATATTTTTGACTTTCCGGTCGTGTTTTTGTTAGAACGTTTCGGAATGCCACTTGCACTGCATTTGTGTCCAACTCGTTGTATTCTATCTGCAAGTCCTTTGTCATGTGGAATGCTAAGCATAGTATTTTCTCACTGTTCGAGTGGTGGTCGTCTGTCTGTATTATTCTCTGTGAATACCCATTCGCTAAAAAATCGCTTTTGGTGATAAGTAGCTCTTCCTGCCTTTAGATCCTCATTTGTGCTGCAAATTGTTCTAGCTCTTTCTGGTTAGGACCTAATGACTCCTTGCTTGGTGGCTTGAGAGTGATTAAAAGCGAAGTTATTGATTGACTTGTGTGTGTTGGTTTCCTCTATACTATTATTATTTTTTTCCTTCTGGTTAATAGATTAAGGAATGATAGTTTATCTTCTGACTCCTTCCTTATTGTATGTTTGATGGCTGGCCTTAAAGTATTAAAGTTGTTATGGAACTGGTCCAGATATAGTTCCGGGCGCTTCCAAATTATATGTATGAATGTATCGTAACAATAATTTTGGCATATGCTTGGAGGATTTGTTTGCGTCTCTTTCAAACTAGTTCATGCAGATAATGTCGATTTGCTGGTAAAAGTTTTGATCCTATATGTAGTTCTTCTTCCTCAGAGAAAAACTATATCTTTTTGTAAGTAAGTATTAACTTTACAAAAACATCTCTTCTACTTTTGACAGATGAACGTGACATCATGGCGACTTCTACAGTTAAGAAAAAAGCAAACATGCTCGCCGAAATGTTTTCATCGCACGCTACCGTAAACGTCCCCCACGGCAAGGCCTTCTCCACCATCCATCCAATATCAACACTACCTTGGCAGAAGTTGGGTTTCACCACCGTGACATCCGTAAAATTCTAAAAGAGTTAGATACGCAAAAGGCATCAGGGCCTAATGAAATAGCTGCCATCGTGTTAAAGGACTGCGCCATCGAACTAACACCCATTTTTCCAGATTTTTTTCTTTGTCTTACCGAAAAGGGATTTACCCATTTTTTTGGAAAGTCGCTAGAGTGCAACCTTTTCCAAAAAGGGCAGGGAAACTACGCCCTCAATCAACCGCCTAATTGTCTTGCCTCCAATAACCTCCAAAAGTCGTGGAAGGTGTAGTCAATCAGCAACTACTCAAGTACCTCGAGCCCGACATAATAATTAGCGATAACCAATATGGCTTCCGCAAGCAGACATCGTCGACAGGAGATATATTGGCCTATGTCACTCATATTTGGAGTAGGGCAATTGAGAACTATGGAAAATATCGAGCGATTGCCTTGGATATTTCGAAGGCTTTTGACAGAGTTTAGCATGAAGGATGGCTCAACAAACTGCCCTCCTCCGGACTGCCAGCGACTATCTGCGGCTGGCTTGCTAGTTTCCTTAGGAAACGATCTCTGCAAGTTGCAGTTGATGGACAAATCTCAGACACATTCACCATTAATGCGGGAGTTGCCTCAGGGCCCAATATTTTCACCACCTCTGTTCCTCATCTATATTAATGACCTGCTGACCGAAACCAATAATCCTGTTTACAGTTTTGCAGATGACAGTACTCTTATCTCCCAATTTAGATCAGAAGAACCTTTACCAGCAACTGAGATTCACCGCAGATAGGTGCAGATTACAACAATTAATCAAGATCTGGGGAAAGTTCGAACCTGGGGCGACAGGAATTTTTGTCCAGTTCAATGCAGCAAAAACCCAAGCAACCATGTTTACCAAGAATGCCAATACGGCGGGCCCTGACATAACTATGGCAGGATCGACCATTTCTTTATCCTCGTCAATCCGACTACTGGGTGTCCTGCTCAACAGCATGGCCACGTTAACATCACAAAATCAGCATCGCAGAAGCTTGGTGCGTAATTTCGCAACAAAAACTTTTACACCGCAGCAGCTGTTCTTACTCTACAATCGAAAATAAGAACATGCTTAGAATATTGCACACACATCTGGGGTGCCACACCTAAGCAGGCCCTAAATCTGCTGGATTTCATTCAGTATAGAGCTGTGGGTTTTGTTGACGACCCGGAGTTGACCCGGGATCTGGATAGTCTGGAACACCGCAAACATGTGACCGAAATATCCCTGTTTTACAGATATTGTCACGGCAGATATTCCCAGGAATAGTCCTGCGTCATCCCACTTCTAGCAACGTCTATCAGACAACTGTGACACACGACAAGAGCGCACCTGTTCGTTGTACAACTACAAACACCTAGAACATCGATTTACAAGGACTCCTTTGTCTGGCGCACTGCATCACTATGGAACGCACTCCTTGGGGCATCTGTTTCTCCTTAATTATAATCTACAACTATTCAAGAACCGTATGAGTCAACGTTGTCGCAAAAAATATCGCACGTCGAGTGATATAGAATCTCCCTTTAGTGTGTGTGTGTGCTACTGCCATAAAAAAAGAACTACGTTGGGGTTTGGAACCTTCGGCAACATGCACAAAAACAGAGTTTTATCCACAATACCGAAACAGAATTTTTGCACTCGACGCGCGTTTCGCTAACCATGTTAACATCATCAGGAGATGATTAAAACTCATCTTTTTTTAATCATCTCCTCATGATGCTAACATGGTTAGCGAAACGCGCGTGGAGTGCAAAAATTCTGTTTCGGTATTGTGGATAAAACTCTGTTTTGGTGATAAAAAAAGAAACTAATCAGCCAGCATTCTAATAATTCCAATAGGTCATCGACATATAATATTGCTCTCTCGTTTAATGAGGTGTCATAACCTTAGTCCTAAGGACTTAAGGACCTCTTTATTGGAACGTTTGTAATAGGTTTTCAACTTTTAAACTAACAAAACGGTATATTGGCTGACATTAACTGGTTTTATTAGTTCTACAATGGAGGAATTTTGCAAGATTCCACAAGAATCCCTCGAACTGGAAATAGATGTATGGGGCATGTCGGGCTTAGTGATTTTTGGAAGATCATAAAAATGTGGTCACTTGCTGTGGTGTTGCATCAATATACTTCTGAATCAGTTCTCAGGGTAATTCTTTTAATTTCGTAGGGTGTTGTAAACTCTCCTTTCTAATGAAGTTGTTGTATCTTTATTTAGAAGGCAATAGGTTTTCTAAATGTATCTTCTCATTTTATGTCATATTCGTTAACGTTGAGACAACCAACGGTTGAATTTCTTTTCTTCTTCTTTTTTCAGAGCAACTTTTTTTAGGGAAATTCATGATGGGTTTCTTTTCTTTTTTTTTTCAATTAAGTCCGGATTTTTCATTTTAATTTCTCTCCTATGGTTGTTGAGCGATATATTGTTGCATTTCTATTTTTTCAATTATTACTGTTTCTTTTCATGTACTTGTGGTTTATTTGCTTTGGTTCTTGTACAAGTTACATCTATTCCTGGGAGTACTGGCAGATGGTCCTCGTCAAGCGTGTGATCTTCGACTTTTACAAATTGTTATTGATGATCATGTAGCAAACTTGATTCCTAGCCTATCAATGGTAGTTAATCCGGTATGCTGGTTCCTTCTAAAATTACTTGACCTTTTTTCCTGATTTGGGAGATTTTAATTTGAATTCTTCGGGAATCATGTTACAGTCTCTGGCTCTGCAATGAAAAGCTGTGGGTGCTTCTTTTTTAGTCCGTTTAAGATTCCCTTTTCATAGCCTTGAAATTTGTCCTTGATCCATATCGGTATTCCAATGTTGGTTTGAAGGAGGTAGGAAATTCAATAGTTATATAAGCTGGAAAGCTATGAAGTTTTGTTAGTGTTCACTTGATAATGATTGAAGATTCAAGTCAATTAATGTAATAAAAATTTTAAATAAATAAAAATCCAAAATCGATCTTTCAATTATTCTTCACTAAAATCTGGCCAGGCCCAATGCATAATTGAGGGCATTAGTTAAGAATAACTTAGAGGCATCAAAGTTTCTGGGTATTACTATTGATCCTCGATTAACATTTTACAATATATCGACTCTATTTCACGAAAATTTTATCCAGTACTGTTTCTCATTTACTTTAGACTTTTCAAGGAATAATGCAGTCTTCAGCTAAATATGGGATTCTGATTTGAGGTCACCTACAGAGCATATCTTTAAACTACACAGATTGACTTTAAAGGTTGTAATGAGGAAAGACTTTAGGGAAATGGGGCAGGTATTTTGTAAACGATTAATTTTTAGTAACACGTTTTATTTCGCCAATACACCTTCGCCCGTACAGTTATCATAATTACATAACGCCATGAGTCGACTCTGCTATTGTACAATAACTATATCTACGCCTTATTTCTAATATATCTATATACTCCGTATTATATAACACCGAATCGATTCTACTGCTGCGCCATTCGTTTTCCAGGGTTGTCACGTCCTCGCCTATTTGAACGTCGCACGTCGCCTCTCCAAAATTTGCTTGTTACATTCGGCCATCCTGCAACAATTAATGCCCACATTAATTTAACTCGCCAGTAAATCAACCAGATCTTATCGATCTGTGCATTCGCCATAACACCAAATCGCCTACCCTAAGGGTCTCGCCTGTGGTTGCAACCTTACGCCTTTTATGGAATATCACCTTTATATTACGCCTTTGTCAGGTTCTCACTCGCCTTTTGCTATCTCAATAAGAAGTTTGGACCTTAAATCGCCATAGCTCTCGCCTTTCGCCAACAGAGCATTCGCCATTTGCACCTCGCTAGTTAAACTCACTTGCATGCACCTTTCAACCTGACCATTCGCCCTTTGCACCTCGCCAGTCAGACTCACTTGCATGCACCTTTCAACCTAACCTTTCGCCCTCGGTGTTATACACCTCGCCTCGCCAAAAAGTCAGCAAACGCCTTTCTCGTAAACGCCAGACCGCGCCAGCAGTTGGAAATAGTACACCTTGGGTACTCAAAATTCGCCAAACGCCTCTCTCAATTTGAGAATCGCCTCAGAAGACCGCAAAGTCTTTGTCGCCTTCGCCTGCGCATGATCCTGGACTTCCTCGCCCCTCCAATTCCACAATATCGGTTGATGGACGCCGATATCTGTCAAAAGAGGAAAGAAAGCCAGTATACAATTCGCCAGGGGAAGAGCAACCAAATGCCCTCGCATTCGCCTGTAGATCTAGAGGTAGATCGTCAATCAGACACGAAAGCGCCTTGGTGCCTGAAAGCTCACACCTTTCGATCAATGCCATTTTATCATGATAATAATGGGTTATGGTTTCGCCGTCCAATTTAACCCTCGCCATCATCTCCTTGAGCAGCTGAGCAAAGTCATGCACTCTAGGAAACGCCTTCCTAAGAGCCGCCTTCTAGTCTTCCCATGAGAGGTCATATTCATCGAGCCGATTAAACCAGCACCTTGCTGCGCCTTGCAATTTCGCCTGCATAAAATACGCTCTCTCGTAGTTCAACCATTCATGAATATCGCCCAACTGATCAATTTTGCTCAACCACCTGACTACGTTACAGTCCTGGCTGTCAGGATCGAAAGGGTCAATAAGATCGCCGCCTGCCCGTGCCCTTGACCCCGTACAGCCCAAACTGCAAGCGGAGTCCGCCCTATCGCTACAAGCATGCTCTACTACCGCCTGAGGAACGCTCTCACCTTATTTTTCGCCCTTCCTGTTGCCCTTGGTACCGCCAGTACCAACGGCCGCCCCCCTTTGTTTCGTCGCCTTTACCATTTCGGCCGCCTTTTGCTTCGCCGCCCTTGCCATTTCGGCCGCCACAATCTGCTGGATACTAGTTGCCAAACCGCCTTTCAACAGCTTATGTACCATGGAGACTGTTTCGTCTTGCATCGCCGAATCGCCTTCGCCGTGGTCACCGTCGCTCAATTCCGACTCGTAATCGAGCTCTAACTCATCACTTCTGCCTTCCTCCATAGGAAATCACTTGAAAAATGCCTTTTAAACACCAATGCCAATAAACACAGTTAAAATACGCCACAATTTTTACAATAATCACTAATTAACTAGGACACACTTGTTTATTATTATCGTGAATATCTGAAAAATCGCCAAATGCCAATCCACTGTCAAGGATAGCAACAAACGCCCGCCAATTGTTAATAGTTTTTGTGATATCGCCTCACACAAAGAAAAGAAGAAAACGCCAATGCGATTTAACTCGCCGAAATCGCGTATTTGACCGTTCTCCACAACAAATAACACAATACGTAGGTTTTCCCGAATTCTGATCTGTAAACGATTAATTTTTAGTAACACATTTTATTTCGCCAATACACCTTCGCCAGTACAGTTATCATAATTACATAACGCCATGAGTCGACTCTGCTATCGTACAATAACTCTATCTACGCCTTATTTCTAATCTATCTATATACTCCGTATTATATAACACCGATTCGATTCTACTGCTGCGCCATTCGTTTTCCAGGGTTATCCCGTCCTCGCCTATTTGACCGTCGCACGTCGCCTCTCCAAAAGTTACAGTTTATTAATACTAACGTCCCTACTGTACCACTTATGTGTATTTATGAGAGCTTGCCTTAACTCTCGATCATACATCAACTTATGCAATTAAAGCTACATGTGCAGGGTTATTCATTTTAAAGTAAAAATGGTCTTTTTTTAACTTCCCTGTATTTTTGAAAAAAAAAAACGAAAATAGCCAATTGAGGTATTTTTTTTCCGTAGAATTCAGAAATCTCACCAAAAAAACATTTTGATTAAAAACAAAAGACTTACAGCGTGGTTGTCATGTTTTTTTAAATGGAATATCCTATATAGTTTATACCAGTGGATAGATCTGTTTACAAGGAATTCACTGATATAGGGGTTGCTGGGTTTATTTCCAGCGGTTTTCTTACAATTAATTAAAAACAGTCCCGTAAGAACATCATTTTTAAAGGATAGTTTTTCCTGAAAAAGCTAGATAGGTATCATACGTGTTTATTTGTCAAAGTCAAACATCAAAAAACAACATCTTAAAACCTTAGTTATTATTTATTAACATAAAATTCAAAGTAAAACGTAATAGTAACAACACATACTATTATTTGACAACGATAAAAATAATGTTGATAATTTAAATGTTCTATATGGCCTCCATTATTTTCGAAACATGATCGCTATCCTCTCCTTAACCTTTCTAGACTTGTCAATATTATTTGGGGTTCTTGGTTAAGACGATTTCATTTACAATTTTTCTTCTAATTTCTTCCGTATTTGCATTCCTGTTTTCGTAAACAACATTCTTCAAGTGGCCCCATAGAAAAGTGTCCAAAATTGTAACATCGGGGCTATTAGGTGGCCTTTTAATAGTTCCATAACGTCCCATCCACTCATTCTAACGTTGGTTAAGAAATTGCAAAACTTGGCGAGCAGCGCCCCATCTTGTTGCGAAATTATATTGCGATAAGTTTCGAGTGACAATTCTTCTAAAATGTTCTCAATATCGTTTTCAAGAAGATCGAGATATCTTCCGCCAGTTAAGGATTCTTCGTAGAATATTGGCCCGACAATTCTGTTGTTAAATATACCACACCAGACATTAAGAGACGACCTTCCTTCGTATTTAATAGCTTGAACTTTCCTGGGATGTTCTGCTGCCCAATAATGCGTATTGTGTCGGTTAAAAATGCCCGATGTAGTAAATGTGGCTTCATTCGTCCAAAGAATTCTTTCAAATAGTGCAAGTTATGTTGTTTCCGGATTAAAATTTGAGAAACAAATTGGAAGCGCAGTTGCTTTTGTTCAAGTATTAAATGCTGCACTGGAAGGATGCGATATGTGGCATACTTAAAATATTTCAATGTTCTCTGAATAGTCGCAAAGGTTACTCTTCTTCTTGCAGGACCATACCCTAAGTCTCGGACTGCATCAGGAATCGAATTCATGGGATTCCGGGTAAAATAATTTAGAATGGCTCGATCCTATCTAGCTTTTTCAGGTAAAACTATCCTTTAAAAATGATGTTCTTACGGGACTGTTTTTAATTAATTGTAAGAAAATCGCTGGCAATAAACCCAGCAACCTCTATATCAATGAATTTCTTGTAAAGAGCTCTATCCATTGGTATAAAAATATATAGGGTCTTCCATTTAAAAAACATGACAACCACGCTGTAAATCTTTTGTTTTTAATTCAAATGTCTTTTTGGTGTGATTTTTGAATTCTACGGAAAAAAATACCTCAAATGGCTATTTTCGTTTTTTACAAAAATAAAGAGAGTTAAAAAAATACCATTTTCACTTTAAAATGAATAACCCTGTACCAGTATTCAACCAGATTTACTTGCGACATTAGAATTGATTTTTTACAACTAAAAATATCTCTTCTCTCCCTAAAATATTATGCCTCACTCTTTTATACTTAGCTATCTCCTGATATGACACAACTGCTCCTTTCCTTCCATAAGTAAAAAAGACAAAATATTATAGAGCTATTTATCATCATCTGGGCCTAAAATACATGAAAACTCAACGGCCAAAAGCGGATCATTTCTAAGTCACAGGACGAGAGAAATCTAGGTTTTAATCTAGTCACCAGCTCAATATAGATGGGCTAAGAATGACTAAAAGCCAAGTTTTTCGAGTTTTGTTCTTGAAATTAACATAAATGTTGCAGTCATTTAGGAGGCACATACAGAAAACGATCAAATTAAATCTTCAGGAAAAGGTGCTACGTAACATCAAGCATATAGTTGTGCAACTCGCATACAGAGGCATATAGAAGATGCCCAAATCATACCAACAATCAGCAACTACCACACAGATAGAGTGGAATTATTATAAAAGCTCTCTGATGTACTAGCCTCATTTCCGCACAGCACGATCTATATTGTAGTCTTTGGTTGTTACCATATCCTGTGGATATATAATAACAATGAAGGCAATGCCAAAACACTAACGGAACAGGCCAAAGAAAACAGCTTCGGTCAAATATTTGATGCGAAAGACAAACGAAATTTTAAAGCTGCGGCGGGAATAGGGTGTAAAATCCAAATCTCTGCTATGTTACACAGAACCCACAAAACCAACCTCTTCACATAATAAGACGACTGCTTGAAGATTTTTTACATACACAACCTGTCCCAGTGCTACTAGAAATTGGAATATATATGCCTATTATCCGATTCATTCCAAAACCAAGATGGCATTTTGAAAAAGCGAACTGTAAAAATTCTCCCATAAATTAGACAAATCAGTTTGAGAGAGTACCACCGGTAATTGTCAATAATAATAGGTTTATTGGAGCCCTTATATCAACAGCGAAACACCAAAGACCAAGTGAATTCCGTAGGGATTATATACCTGGATGGAATAATGATGAAATCTATCAAGCATATGGTCCGCCTGATATCACAGATGAGCTGCTATACGCCGGAATAAATAGATATACTACAGAAGCAGCTGATTTCAAAAAGTCAACCAGAACGGCATGAACACTATCAGGAGGAAACAACCTGCTTACCCGGCTAGACCCTGACGTTAGCCCAAAACCAATCGCACTACGAATAAAAAAAAATATCTAAAGCTCCGCAAAACCCGGAACATATAAGAATGGTTAAAAGGGAATTTACCAATTTGAGGAAGGGAGCAGCCGCTAATAGTGAATGCTCGAAGGAATTTACAGCGGACGAAATAGATTTAGTCAAAAAGACGAAGATATAGACATTAAAACCTCATAAGCCACAGGTAATGCTGAAAGTTATCGCCCTATTGCGCGCTTTTCATCTGGTGTTAGAAAGTAACATAGAGTTAAATTATATTAGGCAATATCTGTTGAGTAGCCGGGCTTTAGGGCTAATCGTAGCAGTACCCCTATGGAAGTAAACATTCAAAAGCGGTTAAAATTTCTAAACTTCTGCTTATGTACGCTACGGAAAGAAAGGCTGCTGTACAAATTTATACAAATTATTCTATGCTACTCTACCATACGACTTATCAGTAATATGCTATCTGAAAGGTTCTTCCAGGATATCGTGGGTAAAAATACCAGTAAACCTTCTCAAGTAGGGCTCAGCCATGGCACCGTTTCTACCTAACCTATACACGTATGATCTGCTAGAAGCAACAGCAAGAAAATTTGCTTATGCTGATAATATATTACTAGCCATGCAGCAGAGAAATTGGGAAACAACTGAGAAGAATCTTACTAATGTTCCCAAAACGATCAAAGTATATTTTTGTAAATTAACTTACTCCAAATCCCAACAAAACAGAGAGCTTCCACTGCTCCTATGGTTCTGGTTTATTCTGCAGTCAAATACTGCACTGAGTGTAAATCAAGAGCGTTTATGCTAAAAAGATTTTCATCCAATTAAATTCAGCAATGAAAACAAGTGCAAGATGTATTAAATAAATTAATCTTTATTGGCTTACGACTTTAGGCGATATCTCTCTACCTGACTTACGAAAACAACAGGTACTACAGGGATTCAGCTGTGCTTTGTACTTTATAAGAAGGAAACTTTTAGCTCATTGTCTTTTTTCTAAGCCTTCTCTTTCTCAGTTTTTAATTTTTTTTTTATTTCTATCGGTTCCATTTCCTGTGTTGAAATAACTGGGTGTATTTGACACATTATTATTTTTTGTGTCATGAGTCATTACATTGTTATTTTGGTTGCAATTACATCAAGTAAAATTACAAATTTGCTGAGAAAATCAATGATAAAAAACCTCTCAATTAGCCCTTCTTTTTGACAGCCAGTATTTCAGCCAAAATTATATAACTCCAACAATTCAATTTGTGTGCAATCCCAAGAAAAACGCAATTTTTTACGTCCAAGTTTGGGTGCAATTTTGAGTTTCTGTCATAATTTCGTTCTCAATTCATGACGTATTAATTTCTATGCTGCTTTCGCAGTACCATCTCTATTTTCACGAATTGTTCTATCCCGTGACGCCACGCCTTGATTAGCGTGCAGGGGAATAGCTCAGATATCGGAATCGCTCTACGTCAGGTGAGAGATGATAAAGAAAGCAGTTCGGATAAGTTCCACTTATAGTTTGCACTTAAAGTTTGCACTTGAACTTACTGATTTTTACATTGAAAATTATCTTTTATTAAATCTGCGGTAGGTTTGACTTGTAATACTGAGGGTAGGCAAACCCTGAGTCCGCGAGCAATGTGCTCGAGCAAGACAACTCAGTTAAGGAAATTAAGTCCGCGAGCAATGTGCTCGAGCAAGACAACTCAGGGAAGGAAATTTGGTTTAGGTGAGACACAAAGTCTGACAAACTGAAGGTTCGCTAGCGTATTTATATCATAAAATCTGCTGAGCGTTGCATGTTTAGGATTCATAATCGCTCGCGTTGTTTATAGCGCTCCTTTAATATTTATAAAATAGTTTCCAAGTTCAACTTCAAATTTAGGACAGGATGATATTTATATAATTTTTATTGCATTTTAGTAGTTCACACGTTCCCCTGCCCTCTAAACGTTGGTCCCCAACGTTAACACGATATCTATTTCTTAAAAGGAAAGGCCCCAATTCGAGAAAACTTGTCGCATATTACAACAACCCATTATAGCTATACAATACAAAATATCATCAGACCCTTTGCTATTGCCTTCCTAGCCTCCACTGCAGTCTATTACTCAGCATTTTTGACACTCCCTTAATATATTTGAGGGTTTACCCATGAGAGTCTACTGGAAAGACTAGTATGGACCTCCACTGATGCTTGTAACAAAAAGAAAACTATTTTTTATAAATTGCCTCATTACTATTACAACTCTAATTCTAGATTTTCAAAATACAAAGAACAAATAGTATGTAGAACTCCACAATAGTTATCTATAATATTCACAAGACGGTCCTGTCTCTTAGTATTTTACCTATCAATATTGATTTTTTACTTATCCCATTTCTACGACTATATTTAAAAAGTTTTATTTATACCGTTGATTGGCTAATAGGCACCTATTATAAGTCAATCAACGTTTAGACACAATTTATCGAATTTTTATAAATTACTGATATTTGTATTGCAATGATAACTTGTTTGCTTTGAATAATTGCTATAGGTTCAGCCTACATGGGATGCGTCCACCCCATGAAAGTTGATGTTTGAATTATCACCTTTTTATCATAATTTTTTAAATTGTCTTAGTAATATTTATAATTCTAATTCTAGATTTACGAAGAAAAAAAATAGTTTACAGAACTTATTTCTTTCTAGAATTACATACAGGTTATTCTTTAATATTCAAAAAGACTGTCCTGTCTCCTTATAGTTTACCTATAATGCCAATACTGCAGTTTATTAAACTTCTATAATTATATTAAAAAATGTCGATTTATACACAATCTTCGATTTTTCTTTTATAAAATATTAATTTTCATATATGCAAGCATATTAAATTTTTCTAATATATTTTTTGTTTAATTAATATTGCTCCTTCCTTCTATAGTGTCGTTTAAAAAATTACTAATAATGCCTCATGTCCCTGATTAACAAGAAATTCCTCATGGATTTATATTTACTAACATCTTCCCTTCCTGGTTAATCACTTCACGACGCCTCCACCAAATCTGTCACGAACTGTTTTATTCCGTGACGTCACGCCTTGATCAACGTGCAGGAGAATAGTTCAGATTCGGAATTGCTCTACGTCAGGTGAGAAGAGATGATTAAGAAAGCACTTCGGATAAACAATAACAACGTATATTGGTCAAACTTAACGAGAAAAGATTAACAATGTCTATCGGTCAGAAATGTTGATAAGATTATATTATACGCAAGTACATGCTTTCTCGATTGAAGTATATTTATGAATTATTTATAGGTCTTTGGTCAATGTTTTATAAATATAGGTTTTCTTAAGAGTTTGTGGTGTGTTTCATTTATAGGTAGTTTTTTTACTTAAAGTTACACGTAGAGTTTGTACTTAAAATTTGCACTTGAACTTACTGATATTTACTTTGACACTTATCTTTTAATTAATCTCCTGTAGATTCGCCTTGTAATACTGATGGTAGGCAATCCCTGAGTCCGCGAGCAATGCACTCGAGCAAGACAACTCAGGTAAGGGAATTAAGTCCGCGAGCAATGTGCTCAAGCAAGAGAACTCAGGGAAGGAAATTTGGTTGAGGTGAGGAACAAATTCTGACGAACTGCAGGTTCGCTAGCGTATTTATATCATAAAATCTGCTGAACGTTGCATGTTTAAGGTTGACACTCGCTCGCGTTGCTTGCTCGCGTGTTTTAATGTTTATAAAATAATTTCCAAGTTCAAGTTCAAACTTAGGACAGGGTGATATTTATTTAGTAGTTTAGGCATTTTATCAATATCCACAGCCGTACTGGAAATGTAGTGTAAGCAAATATACTTATTAATGCACTCTTGGTAGGGAGATATCAATGGAATAGAAATACTTTTGTTTTACCATTTATTTTTAAGTAAAACCAAAGGGCTATGCTATATTTTATGGCGTTTGGAATTTATCCGACTTGTTTATACAATAGAGAAAAAGAAATTTGCAAATATACCCAGAGTTATTTCCAGTAGTAAAAGCGTCACAACAACCACTGAAACTCGACTGAATTGTGCAAACGCTGCCTTATAACGTTAAAATATAATATTACAGCATGTTACAAAGTGAGCGCTAGAAAACTTTTCTCGCAAAGTCTGTTGCTATCTTTTTGTCATGTGAGATGCCCTTGCTTTTAAAGCTTGCGAGAGTTTTATTTCACAGATCGACGGAAAAGTTATTTGGATTTACGTTACACCCTTTTGACTAATATGGTAATGTTGGCTTTCTATCATTTCTAATCTTCTATTTTATGAGCACTAGAAATACAATTATAAAGCTTTCAATAAATCAGCAATTTAGTTACAGTTTCAGTTATCATCCGTTAATGTAATAACGACTATCGAGTTTGATAGATTGTACATTGAAATAACAGATATTTATTCATTGTTAACTTGTTTCATTTACGTTTACGAAACCGTATTTCTAAGCATTTTGCCGAGTTAATTTCCCTTTCCGATTATCGAGATAATTTGCGTCTTCTAAAATGTCCGTTATAGTTGATATTGTAATCTACTAAAATGCATAAGCTACTAAACAAATATCAC
>JAEQML010064246.1:0-22243 GCA_016904865.1 Pissodes strobi | reverse complement strand
TTTGGTGATTTCAAGAATTTTAATGCTTAAAGGTTTCTCTTTGGCACCAGAAGCATAACGGCTTGTAAAAAAAATTAAAAAGATTTGGAAGAATAATTTTTCATATATATTTTCGAATTTCCGATATCTGGTGTGTGCCTTCAACTTACGTGTGTTTCTTGATCTCAGAAATTATGTTGATTTTTAGTTGTAAAAGTTGTATAGAAATGTTTTAATGTGGTGGAAAGAGATAACTGGAGAATGGCCTCTATGTGGAAGTGAAGGAAGAGTTTTTCATAGCTGGAGACTAACGTATTTCGAATTATCGTCTTTACCTCCACGTGAAAAAAGACGACAAGGTTGCCAAACTTGGGATATCGATAGTTGTATTAATATCGACTCATACATCGATGAGAAATTGGTAGATGTGAAATGATTAAAATGTAAAACCACAACAGAAAATACATACGCAATCCAATGCTGCAAATGTAGCAAATGGATGCATACGAAGTCGAAAAAATAGCTTTGTCATTTTATGTAAACCAAATTGAGAGATTATTTAGAGGTTGTCAATGGGGACTTCGCCTGTACCGGACCAGAACGTTTCAAATGAGAACAGGACTGACGAAGAAAGAATCAAACAGTATACTTTGAACGACGTGATGAAAAATTTTGAGGATACAGATCTAAAATATGAAAATCTTGTGCAAAAATATGAAGCACAAATTCACATAAATCAAAATCTAGAAATAGAAATAAACTAACTAAAACAGAAAGTTGGACATCTGGAGCAGAAATATTCTTAGGACATTAGTCAGGGACACAACAGGGGCTATTCATGAAATTAATGACCGAGAGTATAGAAAGAAACCCTTTGTAAGGGAAAGAATAATGCATGACATGAACTTCATAAAATCAATTTTGAACCATACTGTCCAGAAATCTCAAGGAACGACATAAGGGTACATAGGTTAGGAATAAAGCAGGAAGGAAAGGACATACCTATAAATAAAAGTGATTATGACAAGTGAGGACCATAATGAAAAGTTACCATGAAGGTAAAAGAAATCAGATGAACACTCTATGCCCACGTTTGAGATTCAGCAATGACAGAACAAATAACAAATAATAAGTATAGGTCACTAAGAGAGGAGCTAAGGCTTACAGAGAAGGGTGGAGAAAATTTAAGAATTAAGTATATTAGAGGAGCATCAAAAATAATGAAACAAAAAAACTGTTTTACGAAACTTTCATATAACATGGAACAGACAAGATATACAAGGATCAATCAGTGATTGGTGTAAAGAACAACATCGAAGCAATAGAAATACTAAAAAATACTATATACTAACGCACAAAATGCATATCGCTATGTTAGGCAAAATGATTGTGATATATTAGTGATAATGAAAACATGGTTTAAAAACAGTGACAAAGATCAATTTTTATATGGAAGGCTACAGTGAAGTTCACTCGTGTCGACTTACAAGAGAAGGTAGAACATTCATTCACATAAGAAACTCAATAAATTTTAGTATAAACTCTATTTCGGGCAGTGGTGAGAGATACGGTCTCGTGTGCATTGATATATAAAAGGGATGATAAAAAACATGTTTTAAGTAAAAAAAAACAAAACATCGTTTTCTTTTGTTTAAATCTGTTTTTTTTTTCGTTTAGAACTGTTTAAAAGCCTGCAAAAAACAGTTTTAAACAACATAAAAGTAAGCAGATTCATATTTTATGAATTGGTCGATAATCCCGGCTACTAAGACCGATCAGAAGAAGAATATCAACGCAAACTGTAGACTTTTGAGCAGTTTTGAAGTGTGTGTTGTTATTGTTACTTGGACTTGTTATATTGTTTTTTGTTTTATAGTTGTTATATTGGAAATATAACAGCTATAACTGCATAATATTACACTGCAATAGAGGAATTCAAAGAACGTTTATAACTAATTAACATTATTTAACTTTTTGTTGTATTCCTGTTAATAGGGTCATTATGGACGTCTGACACATTATTGCAGGACCCTATATAATATTATTATTTTAAATTTATGTTGTTATTTTCAAATTTTTATTAAAAGAAATGTTGTTTTTATTTTCGTTAAGACATACTTAAGTACTTAAGTGTATGTACTTTTATACCAAACTAGTAGGTATATTCGTATTAGGTATCAAATACAAATATAAGTTGCATTGGCTAGTTTTCTTTTAATTTAAAGTAATAATAAAGTAAATGTGAGATTAACAAGTGTTTATAAAACACATTAAAAAACATGTTTTAAACTGTTTAAAACAACCTTGATTAAAACATGATTTTTTTTGCGAATGTTTTAAACATGTTTTGAACACTTGTTTTAAACATCACAACCCTGATATATAGATGCAAAACTCAAAATATGTGGGCTTTATAGACTCCTCTCACATCCCGGTGGCGAATTTTAGATAACTTCAAGAATAAAACTGTTGTCATTGGAGATATGAATATAAGCCTCTTGAACCCAAACCAAACCAACACCCAAACAATCTGCAACAAAAATACTGATAGAACTTCTATTATTGTCCTTGTCTTGTCTAATAAAAACGTTACTTGTGATTTGTGATAGGGATTTTTCGAATCACAGAATACTAAAAATAAGTGTTTTAGGAAATAAACTTATAAAACTAAAGACGAAAATAAAGACAGCTATATACAGACCAAAACATGTTTACTACAAATGTTAACTATGTAGTTGCTACTCAAAACATTGATACTTTTGAGAAGCTTGTGTTGGCGGCCCAGAACAGTAAAGAACTGGCTAGACACAAAAATATAGTATACAGTGTAGAGAACAATGACTGGATAACCAAGGGCCTTTTGGAAGTAATGAATGAACTGAATAAGCTGTACAAACCAAAGGTAAAAAATCCAAATAACATGATCATAGCCAATGCTTTCCCTGGAAAGAAAAAAATAGCCGAAAATAAATGGATCAGCCCAGCCAAACTGAATCACAGAAAGCAATGGAAGCTTGTAAACGAATTGGTAAAAGGTAAAAGTGATAGAAACAATGATACAAAAAGATCGAACATCAAGGGCAGTCAATAGATAATAAACATGAGATTGCAAATATGTTTAATCAATATTTTGTACACGTAGAGAATGACATTGTAAATAGCATTAATATGATACAGTTGGATAAAGCCACCAACTTTGATGGCATTTATGTAGATAATTCGGTGTTTGTTAAAAACAAATAGCTCTGTACTAGAAGAAATTATAAATAATTTGAACCAAAATTACCACCAGGACATAATACATAATAAAAAAATACAAAAGGCATCTTAACGTTAAAAATATAGAAAAATACCAATACTGGTTAAATTAATAAATACAGCATTCTCATATGGTAAATTTCCTGAAGAATTTAAGATTGGTAAAGTTACACCAATACATAAAACTGAACCGCCAAGTAAAGTGAATAACTACAGACCGATAACTCTAATATTGACTCTCTCAAAGATTTTAGAAATATGCTTTAAAAGACGAATGCTCTCCTCGTCAAGATACGTTATTGCTAGCAATATGCGTTTCAGGAGCAGAGTAGCACTATGAGTGCAATTTGGACTTCGTTGATGACATCTCCCCCGCGCTGCTGTAGCAGTTTAATTGATCTACGAATGTCGTGGGTCACGACATACTCCTAAATAAAATTGGAAAATGGGTATAAGCGGTAATGCATTTTTCTTTTTTAAAATCATACTTTACAGATAGGAGACAGTATACAGAGATAAATAAGGTAGCAAGTTGGACAGTAACCACTATTTGTTGAATACCCCTGGGCCCTGTCCTGGGACTACTTTTCTCTTTGCATGTGAGCTTGGAAGTTGCTGCCAGTGTAGGTCGATACTTTACAAAAACTGGGATTTTCATGCTTTAAATCTTACAAAAAATAATGACCTGAATAAATATGTTATATGGCTTAAAAAATAAATTAAAAATTAACACAAAAAAATTGAATACATGTTTGTTCAACAAATATGGCGTGTTCTAATATAATATTTTTCATTATATAATATTACCATATAAAATATAAGAGTTGATTAAAAAAATCACTGGATAACACGTGGATATACACAGAAATTATGAAATAGATTAAAAAAATCCTCGTATATTCTTTAGTCGTAAAACAATTTAATTTCGGAATCTTTTCGGTCGAATAGGTCATTTGATTTATTATTTGGAAGTTGTTTGATTTTACTATAGTCTATCCTACGCTATGCACCATAAAAAATAAAGCAAGTAAATTTACAAAAAATGGATTTTGAACAACAAATATGTTGTGATTAGTATATCCTATTGATACGGGCGCTCTGATGTAAAATTACCATTTTCTCACTAAACGTTTCGTTTTTTGTTTTATTGTGTATGGATGTACACTTGATTACTTTATAATTTATATACCTTTAAAAAAAGAGTTACTTTACACAAGGACTACTATGGTAATATGAACATATTTTCTGAAAACTGTATTATGATCTCTTACTTATTCTTGCCTACTTTTTGGTACCAATATGTATCTGTAATTGGCTAATAAACTGTTGATATACTGAATAAAAAATTTAAATTGATGAAAGGGCGTCTTATTTTTACTGATGTCAGGTTATTCTTAGGATATCTTAATCATCCCAGATTTGCAATTCTTTTGTATTTTAAATAAGTTATGTGAGAAATATCTCTTCCACATTTTTTTGTAAAGATTTGAAGTTTCATTGCAATGAAACGTATTTTTTCTTATATTTTTTAGAATATCTCTTAACGACGTTTTCGCCAACCTGGAATCTTCAAAAAGCAGAGTAGTACGTGAGCAAGCAAAGGAACCGGAACGCATTATCCAGAAGTTTATAATATTGGATGAAATTCCCACTCTCCTAAAAGAACTTGAGGAGTGGTCAGAGAGCGCAAATATTTCTACACATTTTTTGAGATTTACTGCTCACTTAGTACTGTTTCTAGATCAGATTGGGCAAGGAAATAGGAGAGATTGCATCGAAAGAGTAATAGAAGCGTAAGTTAATAAGTGTAATAAAAAATAAGGTTTCTAAACAAATTAATATGTTTCACTTCCATTCTAGGATGATTTCGTATGTTAGTAGTGGTGTTACGATATTCATGTAAGGTTTGGTTTCCTTCTTTTCTGTCTCTTCAAAATCTGCAATATTTGATATTCCATCATTTTTAAACTTTTAAAGATAGCGAAGTAAGTGTGGGAATAATCTGATTAGTCTCAATATCGTCAAGAGTATAGTTCTTAATTTTTGTTTGGGAGTTGCAGGGCTTGCTCGGCTACCTGCTCGTAGGACAGTCCTGGTCTAGGATACTGTTAGAATATGTTAATGTTTTTGTTCTCCCATATACATGTGGATAGAGTGCGTGAACTGTCTCTTTCAGATTTCTCGATTATTTTTAGGTAATCTAGTCGTAGTTTGCAGGCGTGGAGGTTCCTTAGAAACTACCATGGCTTTCCTATTGGATTTTGATCCCTTTGTTAGAATGCGTAGCTCGGTTTTGAAAGGTCATTATCATTCTCTGTAGGTTGTTGTCCTATTCTACCACCGGCGTCGTTGCAGAGTATTTTAACCTAGTGAGTTCCTATGTGATACCCCTTTGCTGTTGACTGGACCGGTGCCTATAATTTTGTCTGTTATCTTGTTGAAAAGCAAGGGACTGTGGCAGATCCCAGCAAGTTGTTCTAACTTTACGTGTAAGTTCTTTGTTTAACCCTATTTGTGTGGCATTGGTAGAGTCCCAATTTTTTTTCAGGATTCGGATCCAATCAGAGGTGTACTCAGTTCGTTTAATATACGGTAGGCGTCTTTTCATTGTAATCAGTTTAGTGCTGTAGTGAAGCACAGAAATGCTGATGTATTGTATCCCAGAGACTTGGATGATTTCCCTCCGAATAAATATTGCGCCAATTGAACACACGTCCTTTATTAGATTAAAATCCCATGGTATTTATAGTAGAGTGCCCAACGCAGTAAAGGCCTTCTATAAATGACTTGTGTGGGCACCTCGGGGTTACAAGCTGAATTTTTTACAGAATGAAGGCTTTATTATATTAATTCAAAATCCCAAGGTAATAAAAAATCAGAACGGGTAAAAGGGCAGTATACCTAAAAATCGAGATTGTTGTATGAACGTATAGAATATTAATTTATGAATGTTCTCAAATAAAATTCATATACATTTTTGTACGAATTATATTTTTTTATCATTGCTTGAAATATGCAGATTACATTGGCCATTAAGGCAAAATAAATCTAAAAATTGAAATATCTCCCTTCGAACCTGGGCAAAATCTGATGTCCAACCGAAATATACTCATTTTTGTATTCACCTCGCATTCTTTCCGAAATGAAGGCTCAAATCAAAAATTTTAATTCTTGCAAAAAGTTTGCCCTGAGTATCTAAAATACATAGGTGCAAGAATAAATTTTTTTCTGAAATGGTAATGGAAAAATAGAATTAAATGTAAAAAAAGTAATTTTCTTCTAGCCGCGACCGTCCAATCTCGCGCTTCCCGAGTACTCTCGTATCTCACTTTTCTCCATAGCTTCCTCTCTCTCGCCTATTGTACAATACAATAGGTGTTAAGAGTACTATGGCGTTGCATATTGAGATTTATTTTTCCTATGCGTTGCTAGGTGGTAAAGAAGTAGAAAAATATTAGTTTTTTTTATAAAATAATCATATACTTGATGTAATTGCTATTAAAAAGATGATTACTTTTGTTCAGTACAAAAAAACTCAAAATGTAAAAAAAATCATAATATCAAAACTGTTCATCGTCAGGGTCCGTATCTTCTTCAGGAATAGATAGACACAATGACTTCAGTATTTTGTTTTTTTATTGTTTTTACATATGTTCTGTGCCATGCAATTGCATGATTCTATGCAACCTATTTCATTCCTCCTGCATGTACAAGCTTTGCTTGCACAATCTAATAATAGTTATTTTTGTTGCAAGTACCTAAAATGGAGTTTTTCAGAACGAATCATTGCTGTTTCCGGACGAGGCGTTAGCCGAGTCCGGAATAGCAGCCCCGGCCATTCGGATCTCCGGGCGCTGGGTGGCCCTGGGAGCCCTTCATTCCGCATTTCACAGACAGCAAAGATACCGAACCAATTTAGAATTGATTTCTGCAACATGAGAGGCCTAAATACAAACATAAATTCGGTACACCAACATCTACAAGCAAATAGACCACACATACTAGCCCTTACAGAAACACAAGTATGTTCTACAACAACAACAGTGAACTACCCTTATCCTGGTTACGACTTACATACCCGATTTAGACATAAGTTCGGAATATGCCTTTTTGTCCGAAGCGACCTTTCATGTCACCGCGAGGAAACACTCGAACCGAACAACCTTGACGTCATGTGGCTCAAGTTCACCGCCAAGGGACTAACCAAGTTTATATGTTGTCTCTATCGCCCTCCGAGCGATAGAGCCTACCAAAGCTTTTTTTCAACACTAGCTACCACTTTTGACTCAATACAGGTTGATCACCCCAGTTCAGAAATAATCGTTCTGGGAGACTTCAATGCCCACAACACCAACTGGCTCAAACATCACACCAAGACCGACAACGAAGGTAGAGAGGCTGAAGCATTCGCCATCAGCTGCGGGCTTACTCAAATTATAGACGAGCCAACTCGAATCTCAGAGAGGGGCGAATTCGCCGCCCTCCTGGATCTTTTTCTAACCACCAATCCTGACCAGTACACAGTTACAGTTGGTCCGCCATTAGGTACTTCCGACCACAAACTTATTACAACGGTTTGTGAATTGCCACTCATACAGAAGGATCCACCATTGCCTCGCAAAACCTGGCATTACAATTCTGCAAACTGGGACGATCTAAGGGAGTTCTACCTAGATTTTCCTTGGCTCGACGTCTGCTTTGGCGCTGACGACCCGTCAGTCTGCTGCGAAAAGATCACGCAAGTAATCTCCTCAGGAATGGAAGCATACATCCCAAATTCCATCAAGTTACCATCAAAAGGAAAGCCCTGGTTCGACAGAAGATGCGAAAGAGCTGTGGGTAGGAAACATCAAGCCTACAAGTACTGGCAGCAAAATCAGACCGCCGAAAATCGCCATTACTTTGTCGAAGCGAGAAACGAATGCAAGCGTGTTATCGACGAAATTAAGGACAAACACAATCAAAGAATCAGGAATAAACTTTTGCAATGCCCCAGTGGCTCCAGGAATTTCTGGTCGGTAGCAAAGGCAGTAAGTAACAACTTTACAGAAACGTCTCTCCCACCTTTGACAGACGAACGTAGCATCACGGCGACTACAGCCAAGGAAAAAGCAAACATGCTCGCCAAAATGTTTTCTTCGCACTCTACCTTAGACGTCCCCCAAGGCAAGACTCTCCCCACCATATCGAACATCAATACTACCATGGCAGAAGTCAAATTTCATCACCGTGATATTCGTAAAATCCTTAAAAATCTAGATACGCAAAAGGCATCAGGACCGGACGGAATACCTGCCATCGTGTTAAAGAACTGCGCCAACGAACTAACACCCGTTTTTTCAAGGCTTTTTTCTCTATCTTACGGAAAAGGGATATACCCATCTTCTTGGAATGTCGCTCGAGTGCAACCTGTTCCAAAAAAAGGCAAGAAAACCACGCCCTCAAACTATCGTCCAATTGCCTTGCTTCCAATAATCTCCAAAGTCATGGAACGTGTAGTCAATCAGCAACTACTCAAGTACCTCGAGAACAACAAAATAATCAGCGATAATCAATACGGCTTTCGCAAAGAGAGATCGACAGGAGATATATTGGCCTATGTCACTCATATATGGAGTAGGGCAATTGAGAACTACGGAGAGTCTCGAGCGATTGCGTTGGATATTTCAAAGGCATTCGACAGAGTTTGGCATGACGGACTGCTCAACAAACTACCGTCCTTCGGACTGCCGGCCTCTCTCTGCAGCTGGCTTGCCAGTTTCCTTAAGAGCCGATCTCTGCACGTTGCACTCGATGGACACATCTCGGACACATTCACCATCAACGCGGGCGTGCCTCAGGGCGCAATACTTTCACTCTGTTCCTCATCCATATTAATGACCTGCTGACCGAAACAAATAATCCTGTTTACAGTTTTGCAGATGACAGTACCCTTGTCTCTCACTTTAGATCAGAAAAACCCTTACCAGCGACTGAGACTCATCAGCGCAGACAGGAGCAGATTACAGCAATTAATCAAGACCTGGAGAAAGTTCAAACTTGGGGCGACCGAAATTTGGTCCAGTTCAATGCAGCAAAAACCCAAGCAGCCACGTTTACCAAGAGGGCCAATACAGCGGGCCCTGACATCATTATGGCAGGGTCGACCATTCCTTCATCCTCGTCAATCGGAATGCTGGGTATCTCGGTCAACAGCAATATGTCCTGGCATGACCATGTTGCTAACATCGCAAAAGCAGCCTCCCGGAAGCTTGGTGTGCCATTTCGCAACAAAAAACTCTATACACCGCAGCAGTTGCTCTTGCTCTACAAAGCGCAAATAAGACCGTGCTTAGAATATTGCTCACATATCTGGGGTGCCGCACCAAAGCACACCTTAAAGCTGCTGGATTCCATTCAGAAGAGAGCTGTGCGTCTCGTCGGCGACCCGGAGTTGACCCGGAATCTAGATAGTCTGGAACACCGCAGACATGTAGCCGAGATATCTCTGTTTTAGAGATACTTCCCAGGATTTGGTCCGCCGCATCCCGCCCCTGGCAGCTCCTGTCAGACAGTCACGACAGACGGCAAGAGCGCACCAGTTCGTCGTACAACTGGAAACACCTAGAACATCGCTTTACAAGAACTCCTTTGTCTGGCGCACTGCATCACTGTGGAACTCACTCCCAGGACATCTGTTTCCCACTAATTACATCTTACAAATATTCAAGAGCCGTGTCAATCAACATCTTCGCACACACACCGCTCGTCGAGCGCCATAGGGTCTCCCTTTAGTGTGTGTGCCACTATCCTAAAAAAAAGGGTACGTGTGACAAACACTATTTTTTGTCATACGCTCCCAAAATTTAATTTTTATTTATACGCTTTTTGCAATTCTTCAGAACGTCTAAATTTGCAAATTTACCATAATTTTTGAAATCATAATGTACGACAAAGTTAGCTTAGAATTTGATATCGTAACAACTATTTGACAATTTTGTCATGTCATTCGAAATTTGACATTTAGACATATTCAGGAATTTTGGAATAGTCCGTAAAAGTTGCCATGACGACTTTTAGGGACTAGGCCTAAAAATAAGCATTTTACGGACTTAAATGAGTCCGTAAAATAGCTATTTTTGGGAGCGTATGACAAAAAAATATTTTATTACTTTTAATTATGTACCTAGTAAGTCTAATAATAATTTACCTTTTTTACATCCACATGAAATAAGTACTTTTACAACCGAAGGAAGTGTTGTCAAAATTGCGGATAAATGTGGGATTTTTAATAAAAAAAGAAACAGTTAACCAACTTTTTATCTGAACGAGCACTCTCATAAAACGAATTTCAAGTTCGCAACTATAGTGGGGGATTTACCAATATTTTTGATAAGAGAACCAATTGGCAACAAATTACTATCCTCTAGTCACGAAGAAGCTGATACTAGGATTTTGTTGCATATATTCTCTGCTAAACATTGGGTGTATTTGAGATGCATAGTGGACTTCAATGACACTGATGTACAGGGTGTCCCAAATTCGAGCCTCATCATTGGGATCGCGGGAACTAGAAGAGATACGAGGTCGGTTAAATAGAGGCAAAGTTGCGCGATTTGATGCTAATCAAAATGTCACCTTACAAGTTTAAAAATTCCGAACACTTTTTTATTTTTTTATGACTCTATTTGAATAGATATTACAAAATAAATTTCACATTCTCATTGCTACTTTTTCTATTCTACGAGATGGTGTTATCAGATTTTCAAACCGACGTTTCGTCTTTGAGCAGCCATCATCAACTTTGTTTTTTTAAATACGGCCCTGGATTTTTTATTACGGATTTTAAAAGCTGTTAAGGTCCCAAAACCAATTATGTATTGCACATATTCGAAAAATTCATATTAGTGACTATAACATTCCCCCCTTTTACCTTTTATTTCTCTAATTTTATTTCGATTTTAATTGAAATTATTTGTATAAGTAAAAGTAAAAGTTAAATGTTCCTTGAGTTACCCTGTCGCTGCTCAGATACGTCTTATTGCGGTGGCCCTAGGGGTGTGAGTTAAGAAAAGATAAGTTAAGTTGATCGAAAGATAAGAAAAGGTAAGTTAAATTGACCAAAATATAGGAAAAGATAAGTTAAATCGACCGCTAGTATTAGCTATATTATCTATATGAGGCAAGTAAGCGCAAGAAATAAAAGATACAATTTCCTGATTATTTTTAATAATAACCTTCGACTCAATCATCACATTTCCTTCAAACTACTGTGAAGCATTTAATACCCTGTAGAGGTCAAAAACAAATTCAACATATATCAATCTGAATTGATTCGAGAAAATCCTATAATTAAATCGCTAACTTGGATAATACCTATTTGCAAACAGTGCAACTGCAAATCTCGGTTCTTGCAGATGAAATTGTCTTTATGACCCTAATTAAAATTAATGATCCTGATAAGCTAATAGCCCTTAAGTTACAATCAGTCCACTAATAAGTCAAGAAACTTCGCTACAAAATTAACCAAATTACTAGGATTCCCAGAACTGAGTAAAATCAAATTGATATTAAAATATTGACTTTCGACAGAAAATTGTTTTTATGAAATAAGTGTGAAATCTAACAGACGTCTCTGAAAGAAATCCAAGTTATATCTTTCAGTATATATTAAAAACTTCTCATGTGAGAAAGGTAGCTCTAGCCAGGATAATAATAAAACTTATCAAGCAATAAGTGAAGAAAAGATAATTACTGAATGAATGATTACTAAAGTTTATAGCCTTAATTTTGGTTTTGAACTTCCAAAAATTAATTCCAAATATATACAGAGTATTTACTCTTAATAATATCGAGTACCCACTAATATGACAGAATATTAAAGCACCATATAGAGGTGATAAAGATAATTATTTTGACTGATCAGGTCAAAATCCAAGTTAGTTAAAAGCCATAAGATACTATTGCAATTTAGTCAATTAAATGTACAATCAGCTAAATACAATTAGGGTTCAAAATAGACAATCTAATTTTGAGATATTATTATGGTAAATGAAATATGTACAGTAATTATCCATGTACAAAGTTACTTAAGGTTAAAGATAGGTAAGACAATTTGGCCATAAGGCAACTGCACAATAAGATAAATGTACAATCAGGTAATCGTGAGATACGATAAGACAAAAGTATACTTAATTAGCGATAGGTAAGATAATTTTGAAATATAATCCGAAATGTACAATACAGTACGTAAATGTACCATAAGCTAAATTTACAAGATATAAATATGAAATTAAATTTTGAAATGTTGGTTTTTCTGTTGTTAAGAAATCATGTGGGGTATTTAACATTTCTAAAAAAAATCACTTATCTTTATGGACTTCCAGACAACGAGAATGCTCAGGGACTCCAAGCGCTTCACAGCAGAGTGGTTTCACAACCACGGAGTCCTCCCGACCATATAGTTTCCACTTCTCAAATCAGCAAATCGCTACCCCCCGGGCTACGATTTAAGAATGGAGCATTGTCCTAGAATCCAGATTAAGTAATCCCCCAAAAGTGGTATTAAGCTCCAGTTCGAGAATGATTAGTACTTGGCCTTAGGAATAATTAAAAGTTGGTGTTTTCATTGGATTTTGAAAAAGCGAATTTCCTAAGAGTTCACACTGAGATCAGAATGAGATTCCAGTGAAATACAAGTGAGATACAAGTAAAAGCCTGAAATAAAAAAAAACGAACATCAGACGTCTCAAAATGGCGTCCGCGTACTGCTAGAAAAAACTCGTCCATCGACGCAAATAATTACCTGTTGTTACGGCTCATTCTCCTTCAGGTTTTGGCTAATCCATCCTAGGACGCGACAGAGTCGAACATTATTATAAAATCCAGACTAGCTGCTTCCAATTCCAAAGGAATTAGACCATAATGAAAATTTTACCGACACTATTATCTAGCCTTGCTGAAAGTCTAGTCTCGAACTCACCAAAGAGGCTCGTGATCTCGTTCCCATCGGTTTTATGCACTCGTACTCGTAAAAAACTGGTTCCCGACGAAACACACGAAGTCAGATTACAATATCCGATTCGGCGCGACATCAATTCAAATACCGCCGACTATGTAAACATGAACTCACTTCCTAATTAGAAAATTGCACAATATGTCGATAAAAACTCCTACGAAACATTCAAAAACACGTAACTGACAAAACAAAGCAGCTAGTAGGTCCAAACCTCAAAAAAAAACAACGTTATATAAAGAAAATTACTCGCTGATGTACTGCTGGTTGCCTATCTACATCGCCCACTTTTCATATTAAATTCAAGACGCCCCGCCATTACTACATGCCGGCCTCCCAGTAGCGTAGCAAATTAATTTCATTAAAAATAGGTCCAATGGTGTGCTATACTATATTGAAGTTTATGAATGCAAGAAAATAAATTAATTGTTTTTGGATATTTAACCGAGAACTGATACAGAAAATTCGAATTCACTGACATTGGAACGAGCATATCCAAATGATTGTTACATGACATTTTCCATAAGAACTCATGTGTTAGAGAGAGATAGAAAACAGATTTTTGGTAAAATCATTAGAATGATTTTTTTGAAAAAGTGCGATGCAACAATAATCACTTCTTATGCAAGGCGTTAATGCGTAAAAAAAGGTTTTTGTTTTTAATCCTATTAAAAATCTTTTTTCTGTCTCTCTCTAACACATGAGTTCTTATGGAAAATGTCACTAATATAAATTTTCCGAATAAGTGCGTTACATCGTTGATTTTGGGACCTTAGAATCTCTTAATATCCGTAATAAAAAATCCAGGGCCGTATTTAAAAAAAACAAAGTTGATGATGGCAGCTCAAAGACGAAACGTCAACTTGAAAATCTGATAACACCATCTTGAAGAGCAGAAAAAGTAGCAATGAAAATGTGAAATTTATTTTGTGATATCTATTCAAATAGAGTCATAAAAAAATAAAAATGAAATCGCGAATATTCGGTTTTTCCAAAAATCTTCGGAAGTATTCGGAATTTTTAAACTTGTAAGGTGGCATTTTGATCGGCATCGAACTATGTAACATTTACCTGCATTTCATGCTCTAACGGGTTGTGATACAGCCAGTTTGCAGGATTAAGAAAAATAAAATGTTGAAAAACTTATCTAAATTATTCCGATTATTTAGACGGTATTGGGGTCCAGGAATTTTCAGATGGCATGTTCAATAACATAGAGAAATTTATCATAAAATTATTTTCAACAAATCCAAACATTTTGTCAATTAATATTTTAAGGACACTATTGGCCTCTTCATCGCTAATTGAAAAAACTAGCCCCTACAAAAAATAGTTTAAAATTTCACAGTCTGAGAGCACATTATCAAACTAAGGTGTGCTCAGTTCTTTAGAACCAAATCCCCTATTACCAGAGGTGACAGAATGCGGATGGAAATTTGAGGAGGCAGGTAATATCCAAGTATTATCGCCAATTTTGACAATACTTCCAGCATTTCCTTCGGATGTAAAAGTATTTATTGCATGTGGATGTAAAAAAGGTAAATTATTATTAGATTAAATAGGTACATAATAAAACTTAATCAAATATTTTTTATTAGATTGTATGGAAGCAAAACTTGTACATGTAGAAGAAATAAAATAGGTTGCATAGGATCATGCAAAAAAATTACTGGAAGGCAATATTGAAGTCATTGTGTGTATTCCTGAAGAATATACAGACACTGAAGATAAATAGATTTTGTTATTATAAAGATTGTAGATGTGTAAACGCGCTTATTGTATTGTACAATAGGCGAGAGAGAGAGGGAGCTATGGAGAAATGTGAGATGTAGGAGTACTCGACCAGCGCGAGAGCGGGCCGTTGCGGCCAGAAGAAAATTACTTTTTTTTAGATTTAATTCTATATTTCCATTACCATTTGAGAAAAAAATATATGCTTACACTTGTGTATTCTAGATAATTGGGGCAAACTTTTTGCAAGAATAATTTTTTTTATTTGCACCATCATTTCGGAGAGAATTCGAGGTGAATACAAAAATGAGTATATTTCAATCAGATTTTGCCCAGGTTCGAACGAAGATATTTCAATTTTTAGATTTATTTTGCCGTAAGGGCCAATGTATTCAGCATATTTCAAGCAATGATAAAAAATATAATTCGTACAAAAATGTAGATGAATTTTATATGAAAACATTCATAAATTAATATTCTATACATTCATATAATAATCTGGATTTTTAGGTATACAGCCCTTTCACCCGTTTCAATTTTTTATTACCTTGGGATTTTGAATTATTATAATAAAACCTTCATTCTGTGAAAATTTCAGCTTGTAACTCCGAGGTGCCCACACAATGCAAAATAAATTATAAGTAGCACTCTACTATTAATAGAGCTTAAAATGTGTAAAAAATAGTCTGAAATAACTGAAGTTTTCTTTATATGTTTAAGTTCTAGACCCACTTTAGAAATTTTAAACGATGCTCAGTAGGCTAGTAACATCAGGTCTCTAGTACAAATGTCTCTAAAAGTCTGGATGTTTTTTGGAGGCAGAAGTTTCCAATTAACTAATAAAAAAGTGGGAATAACAAAAACGTTGATAGTTCCACAATAACAAAACTTCACCTTGTGTTACAAGCCTACTTTTTATGTATATCCAACTTTATACAAAGCGGCCTTGTATTTACACAATTTTCCATTCTTCCTATTCAAAGTTTTATTTTTTTTTTATTTTAGCTATATCAAACGCCTAATGCAAATGAACCAAACCCAATTGGTAGCTTATTATGTAAGCAAGCTAAATTCCAGCAGCCAAGTACATTTGTATGCTCAGCATTTAGCGAAAATCATTGTTCACAACGAAAGGAAAGATGCTTTGGGTTATGCGGAGGAGTGTGGCCTGGATGTTTTGGCTATTACAAAGCAGATTGTTGAGAATATTAGAAATAAGCCTGAAGATTTTGATCAAACAAGCAATTTACAGGTATAATTAGCATGGTTCAGTAATTAATTAGTGTCTGAGAAAATAACTTTGCTTCCTTCGTATTTGCATCTAAGTTTGGTATAACGGCAGTGCCGCGGCTAGAAATGATAAAATCTAGTGTAGACGTGTGTAGTGGGAGGTAAAAGATGTATATTGAAGATAAATTATTTTGTTGTCCCCTCTGTATTTTTTCTTGTACTTCAGCGAGTTTTGTAAGATTAGTCACCGAATCTAATATATCAAATTTAGAGTGAATTACTGAGAAAATTATATTTCCTATGAGTTTAAGATCAAAATAAAAATAAATAACAAATATTTCTTAATCTACATTGCTTAAAACCTAAAAAGAATCTAATTTCTGAATTTCTCCAGATATCGGTAGATAAACGTTAAACTCAAAAAAATGGTACGTGTCATTTTTAGAACGAAATTTTGTGGTTTCAGAATAGTAGTTTGTAGCTAAATTTTATTTACCTACACTCATTGATAAGCAAACGTGTTTTGTGGATCTCCAGAAAATGCATCTATGTACGTGCTGTGACGACTGAGAATATCATGTCAGTAAATATATGAATCTTATATTTCTATGCACATGTACAGGGATATCCAAATAAAAGTGAACAGCTTTTTATTTTTAAGATGGGAAAAATGTTAAAAATGAAAGTTTGTTTTTTGTGGCGCATTCATATATCGTATGAGCAAAACAATTGAATAAGGCTTATTTTTTTTATTAGATGGTATGGCTTTTATCATATTTTTGGATTCTAGAAGCAGTCCTAGACATATTTTGTATAAGATACACTATGCGGTTTTTCTGTCGCTTTTTTAATATTTCGAATTAAAAGATATTTCGCATAAATATATCTACTTTAAACATAACTCTCCAGGTTGCAAACGAAATACTTGCTATCTTTTTAATTTTCTTCGTATGTAATATAAGGTTAATATTGTCACGAATAGATTAGGTGGTTGTCACGTTTTTTAAAAGAATAACTTCTCAGAGTAAAGCCGCGTCGCGATTAGTACAATGACGGGGTCTTAACGCTTCCTTTAATCTACCACTGTGTGTTCTATTCGTGAGGACACGCCTTGCTTAGCGTGCCGGGGGGTAACCGAGGTAGACCGGAGCCGAGCTACGTTGGGTAAGAAGAGATGATAAAGTAAGCACGTTTAGTTTATAACAATAACAATGTATTAACGATAAAACTTTAACAACGACTATTGGTCAGAAAAATGAGATTCTATTATACCCGATTACTAAGGTACGCATGTTTTCTTGAGTTGAGGTACTGTTTATAGGTCTTTGTTTACTGTCTTGTAATTATAGTTTTTCTAAGGAGTTGAGTTTTATTTAAGAGCACTAAAATGTTTCACTAAACTTTTTAACTGACTATTTAGACACTTGTCTTTTTCAAAACTCTGACAAACTTCTTGATTTACCTTTACTATGGTAGTTGTGAAACCCCTAGTCCTAGCAGTCGTCAAATGACTAACCGGTACCAGGTTTGGTAAGGAATAAAGCAGTAGAACCTAAAGCAGCTGTATAGCTAACTTTGGGCGGATAGAACCCGTAGGCAGCTGTATAGCTAACCTGGGAGCTGGTTATAGGTGAGAACAAAGTCTGAAGAACTGAAGGTTCGATAGCGTAATAAAAACTGCTGACCATTGCTTGCTTAAGGTTGAAAGTCGCTCTGGTTGATTGCTCGCGTTGTTTATAGTTTGCCTTTAATGTTTATATAACAAACTCCAAGTTCAAGTTCAAACTTAGTACAGGGTGATATTTCTTTAGTAGTTATGCAATTTAGTAGATTACACGTTCCCCCGCCCTCTAAAATGTTGGTCCCCAACATTAACACGACCTCTATCGCTCAAAAAAGAAAACCTCAATTCGAAAAAACTTGTCGCATAATACTATGTAATATTACAGTTTATACAATATAAAATTCCATCAGTGATCTTGTTACTTTCTGGATCCAGGCTGATCCTTAGTAACTCCTTCTAGCCTCCACTGCAGTCTATATGACTTAGCATTGACATACCATTAAACTGTTTGAGGGTATCATCAGTGAGAGTCTGCTGGAGAGACTAGTATGAACATCCACTGGTGCTTGGTACATGAAATAAAAAAGAAACATTTTTAGAAATTGGCTTAGAAAGCTTATTCCTCTAATTCTAGATTAACAGATCACAAATAGAATGTAGAATTCCACACGAAGTATTTTGTATATTTGAAATGTCTATACTTTACCGTTGACTCGCCAATAGACGCCTATTGGTCAATCCACGTTTAGACACAATTTATCAACTCTTTATAAAATACTGATATTTGTATTGTAATGATATCTTGCTTGGATTAACTAATTAAGCCTGCATGGGATGCGTCCATCCCATGAAGGTTGATCTTTGGATTATCACCTTTATCGTAATCATAATATCATCGGTTCATAAATTGTCTCAGTTATATTTACAATTCTACCAGATAGTTGATTAATTAAATAATTTTGTACATCTAACATTTGATTACTTAAATACGGTCCTGTTTATGAAACTAATATTTACTAGCTGCATTTTATGTCTCTTATTATAAAATTATAGCAGTTTATTTGACTCACTTATACTAGTTGACTTATAAAAAAAACTGCTGACTTTTTATAGTCTCTTAATCGACTTATTTAAGCTCGCTGACCTACTTCAACATGCTGACTTTGTTTATGGAAATTAAATATCTTTGCATTCTTTGCAACTCTCCATTTCAAATGGCTTTAAGGATTATATATTTCTGCCTTTAATTTAATAATGATATTCAAATTACAGTCCGATTGTTATAAAACGTTTTACTTAATAAAAGAGAACTATACGTTACTCTTTAGCTGTTTGGCTTTGAGGGTGATGGCGATCGGATACGCCTTTTTTCTTACAGGTTCCTTGATGGCTGTCGTTTGGGTGGCTGATCGGTTGTTGGTCACGCTTTACTTCTGGTTGGATTTCGATCCGGTAGGTGGTGTCCTTGGTGTAATTTTCTGAACTGTTGGACTGGTTATTGACGGGTGGCTCTCCTGGCGGATTGCGTCTGTGTATTCCATGGTAGATTGCGTTGTTTAGCCGATTGCGTTGTCTACTTGAAGCCTGGCAGATGGTGCTACTGTCATGGTGGGTTTCTTGGTCCTTGAAAGGTGTGGCGAAATGGCGGCGACTTGTTTTTCTTGCTTCTCCGTAGATGAGCTAAACAATACAATACATTATAAGTATCATGAATATTGAGTATGTGGCGATAATTATACTGTTAAATGTGCCATTTTATGGTCGACTTGTGCCTGCAGACTTGCACATTGACCTGGAATATGACATCGGCACGAGAAATTGGCAATCTTAGACACTTAATCATATATGAGCTGGCTCGATTTGATCTGGAGTATACCCCAAGGTTAGTTATTTTTCAATACTCTACTAGATTATTTAACTCGTTGTCCACTGCTGTTGAACATTCTTCAGTGTATTAAAATTTCTTAAACTTCTTTGTTTTCTAGGCATCCGTAGTCGAAGAATGGGGAAACTTCTACCACCGCTTGGCTGAGCCCTCTGTAGGCTCGAATGAGTCCGACTGGTTCTGGATTGCGGCTAATGCAGTATATTATCAAGGTAATGTTATATACCGGGTGATTCTCAAAAGTGGCTCACCCCTATAACTTTATTGTTTTTAGAGATAAACAAGCGAAATTCGGTGTGTAGGTATAGTATATAAATATGTATTTTTTTACGTATTAAACTGTTTTCTGTCACTTCAGGTTTGACCGGAAGTGACCATTACTTTCTTATATTAAATGGGACACCCGGTATATTTTTACTTATTTCAATAGAAAATCACATTGTGAGTATAATGACACCCCCTTTGTCACTTTTTGACATTTACCATCCTAAAATTTTAAATTTAAAATTTTCAATCTAGAGTGCCATGAATGAGTTATATCGGTAAATTTTGGATCAAGTTGCCAGGGAAAAATAGTTTCGATCGAGTTTTACTTTTCATTTGTTTTACAGGTTCATCTAAAGTTTACAAAATCGTAATTATGACGTTTACTAAATTTTTTCAAATGGAACAAAGGTGGCTCATTACCATATCTAGAAAGGGCATCTTGATACGAACAATTTGATACCACAGAATCGATATTTGGAATAAATGTCCAGTATCATAATATGTCTAAAAGCTCTAATTGTTTATTGTGTCGGTCAGCAACCGGCATCGTTGATAGTGAAAAAAGTAAGGAGGATTTGGAAAGTATTAAGAAAATGTTATGACATTTTTGCGCTGCCATATTAAATTTGTCAGTTTTGGCAGAAATTCTTAAGAAACAATATTTTTATAATCAGTTCGTTATTACAAATTGGCAAATGGAATTTCTTTATCCTCACTTATAATGAATTGGTTTCGGTTACCATCTTCGGCCTCATTTCGAAGTTTTTGTTCCATTTCTGGAAAATAATGGCTGTCTGTTGGAATTACTTTCCGCAAAAAGCCGGCGCTGCATCAACGGCATTTTTTCTAGGCATCACCATAAATTAATAGCATATTAATTTTCTAATTTCGACTGTAATTTTCCATTTGCCAATTTATAATAACGAATATATTATAAAAATATTGATTCTTGAATTTCTGTCGAAACTGACAAATTTAACATGGCTGCACAGAAATGTCATAACAATTTTTTAAATATTTTCCAAAGCCTACTTATTTTTTTTTCACTATCAACGATGCCGGTTGATGACCGACACAATAAACAATTAAAGCTTTTAGACAGATTATCATACCGGATATTTATTCAAAGTATCGATTGTGTGGTATCAAATTGTTCGTAAGATGCCCTTTCTAGATATGGTAATGCGCCACCATTGTTCCATTTGAAAAAATTGAGTAAACGTCATAATTACGATTTTGTAAATTTTAACTGAACCTGTAAAACAAATGAAAAGTAAAACTGGATCGAAACTATTTTTCCCTGGCAACTTGATCCAAAATTAACCATTATAACGCATTCATGGCACTCTAGATTGAAAAATTCAAATTGAAAATTTTAGGATGGTAAATGTCAAAAAGTGACAAATGGGGTGTCATTGTTCTCACAATGTGATTTTCTATTAAAATAAGGAAAAATATACCGGGTGTCCCATTTAATATAAGAAAATAATGGTCACTTCCGGCCAAACATGACGTGACAGAAAACAATTGAATGCGTCAAAAAATACATATTTATATATTATACCTACACACCGAATTTCACTTGTTTATCTCTAAAAACAAAAAAGTTGTAGAGGTGAGCCACTTTTGAGAATCACCCGGTATACATTATTTACAATTTCTCACTGCTTTTCTATACAATTTTCTCTTCGTGGTATTGCTTATATATTAATTTTATTCTATGTTTCTTATATTTACTTTCCATATCTAGTTTTGATATTTATTAGTTATTCTATGTATCTATGCTATGCTATCTATCTGTGAATATCTTTATGTAAAAAATATAGGACATTATATACATATGCACGTATGCTCCCTTTTAAACACACATTATATAAACATCTTTTGCTTATACATTTCTCCATTATTTCACCTTATGTATGCTTCTTCTTATCTCATAAACATCTTCTTTTGTATTTCACAACTTATGTATGCTTCTTCTATATTCTTTATAAACATTTATTTCTTCTTCTTTATTCTTCACGCTTTACATAAACATTTCTTGCTTATGTAACATTTCACCTGGGAACTTTGCCCTTGAGCTTTTTGGTACCAAAATATTTGCTCGACTTCCTTGTACGTCAGCCAGCTACTTCAGTCCGTATATGCTCAACTTTCCGATGCCTAAATTCTTTGCTGTGACGTTCTCTTTTAAATAACCCATCGTTGCAGTCTTATTTAGGCCGGAGAACACTTTACTTTATAATACTTCCTCGTATACACATATATTCCTTCCGTATATACTCTCAATACACAATTTTAATGGCAACTCAGTTTTTCCTGCTTTTCTCGATAA
>JAEQML010064245.1:0-22244 GCA_016904865.1 Pissodes strobi | reverse complement strand
ACTCCCCGTAATCAAACTGCTCTCACCAGTTTGACGTTCCTGCCAGCAACATGTATTGTATAGTATCTTTACAGTGACGCAACTTCTTTTACTCTTTAACTTTTTAAAGGAAGCTAGGGATGAGAAGCGTATAAGACAAGTTGTACAATGTTGACATAATAGTGGGTGTCATCCAAAAATCAAAATCCAAAACTATATTTTCACTCTCTGGAGGTAATATGTTATCAGAACTAGGTTTAGTTAATTTTTATCGAATGAAGTCGATGAGATTACTACGAAGTATGGACGGATTATATCTACGGCCTTAGAAGAAAAATAGATAAACTTCAGAATAATTTAGTGCTCAGTTTCACCATCAACTGATTGGGCAATTTTTGAATTTTTGTTTTTAGTTTGAAAATCTATATTAGTTTGAATAAATTTCGGTTAGTTTTTTTTTTCAGTTCATACTTGACTATGTTAGGCATCAAAATATGAACGAGCTTTTATATGTTTGTAGGTAATTGGAGCAGGAACAGGCGGAACTGTATGCGGTATTGGCCGCAAATTTAAAGAAATTTCACCACAAACTAAAATTGTCGCTGCTGACCCAGAAGGATCGGTGTTAGCAGTGCCAGATAGTCTAAATAAAACGGATGTGACTTTTTATGAAGTGGAAGGCATTGGTAAACAAATTCAATTACATTTTACCAAATACCATATTAGCATGTGTTTTTTCAATTGTGTCTTTAAAAGTTTGAAATACGTCAGATACTTTTTACTTCATGTAGTTTTCATTGGATCAGACATGTACCTACATACCTTAATAAAAAGGTATCTGTATTATTATAAATTTGACATGTATCCTGTTTTTTCATAACGAACAGGTGATATTCATGATATTATGGCTTATGTTGGAACAATAATATTCTTTTTTAATATTTGGAATAATTTGTTCTATAAATTTTTATTTGCCGGCAATACACACGTAGTATATCAAACACGTTTGGTCCGACTGCCATTGTCTTTATTTTTATTTGCCACAGCATAAGTAGACGTTGCAAATCGGATAAAACGTGTTTGATGAAAATTCAACGTCTACCACTTTCAAACATACATGCTATACCATGTACCGAGTTCATGTAGAAAGAGTTTTGTTATCGTCAAAAATTTCGAATTTGATTGTTTGAGGAGGGCTAGATTTACGCATAAGCTGAAGCCTGGGACGGCAATATATCAGTGGTGGCACACTGTTCACTATTTCATTTTATTTTGCTTTAAACTGGATTTGAATCACAGCGATTTTAAACATGGAATGAAACCAATGCAATGGTGTAGCGTGGGGTATAAGAATGAGAATCAAGACGCCTGTTCACCAGTGGCGGCTCGTGGGTTTTAGAACAGGGGAGGCTACCTGTAGAAGAAAAAAATTGCGCGGCAATTTTTGATGTGTAAACATCTTACGCGGCGGTATGAGGGTAAATCTCGGCAAATGGGACGGAAATGTGTAAACCGATGCTAGCCGCTAGCATAGTTTGTTATTAAACCTAATTTTTATTCTATGAACAAGCTAAAATGTATAGGCAGTGGTCATAGCACGTTGAAAATACCAGTTCTCGTCCGATCACTGAAGTTAAGCAACGTTGGGCGTGGTTAGTACTTGCATGGGTGGCCGCTTGGAAACACAACGTGCTGTTGTCTTTTTTTACAACCGATGTCGTTATAGGATATGTTTACACATCAGTGTCTCGAGTACTGGCAGACTTTTTTTTAATGCCACACTTATTAAGGTTTATTTTAAGGCCATAATGCAACAGTTTTTATACCGCAATAAATATAAAACTGGCTTTAATTTTGAACATTATTTTCTTTCGATTTTCTAATGGTTAACAACATTAGGCAGAAAAAATCTTGGGAGAATATTTAAATACCATTTTGATATTTATTTATTTATATCTAATCTACATTTATGTGTATGTGATCTAATTTTATTTTTTTTTAATTCAACTTACAAACACATAAAAAGTTGGCTGTTAAAATTGATTATTAGTAAGAAACTCTGCATCAGTCAATAAATCATACTCTCCTTGGGACATCAATATGTTAAAATATACTACTATATATTTTTAAAAAAACATGATTATATAAAATCAAGACAAATGCGGAAGGAATGGAGGTAACTAAAAAGACAAGTACCTATGCGGCTAGCCGCCTATGAGCGCTATATTATGCCTGTTAAAATAAGGAGGGTACGTCTGAGCTTAATCGAGTCAGGAGGCCACATTTATTTCAAGGCCAGATGAGGTCAGACTCTTGCAACACGTTTTTCTGATTGAAGTTAAAAGTATTTTTTTTTACAATTTAAAAGAAACCTAGCCTCGTAGAGTCGTATTGCCAATGCCCGGCCCCGGTAGTGGGGTCGTTAGAGCGCCACCAGTTTTTTCCAACTAAACTGAAAAAGCTCCGATGCTGTTGTGCAGGGTGGCTAGGCCGGCTTATTAAATCAAAAAGTATTTAATTTCAACCTAACAAGAAAACGAGAATATGGGCTGGCTTATTAAATCAAAAGGTACTCAAGCTTAACTTAACAAGAAAACAATCTAAAATTTAAGGAACAATATATTTGCTTTTTATTAGTTCTTTTTTTTTTTAAACAAAGCAACACTCTATCGGGAGTAAAATGACAAGTTAAATGGATATGTTGTTAGTTAAAGACAAAAGAATGTCAAATAACTATTAAATTTAACTACTAATAGGTACAATATGGTGATTGTACGGAGACCAATTCTGTTGTTAATACTCGGTTCTGTATGCCTTACAACTAAATGCACTAAATACTACTAACCGAAGTGATCACTTTGATGTTAATTAAGCTAATTACAACTAGGTGCAGTCAAACTTGCCGCTGATGCAGTTCGACGGCTGAGGGGCAGAGGAGAAACCCCCTACAAAAACAGGTGGCGGCGCAGGCCGTCAGTAGCAGTAGTTTTCTTTTTAACTGTTTTGATAGAGGCAGAGTGAAATTAAATTTTTTTATCGCATTCTTTTCGAAACTTATTACCCGTGCTGTTGACTATATGCGTGCGCTAATAACTGCAGTGATTTTAAATGTATCAATAATAATATGTAGCAATGAACGGCCAAAATAATGAAATCAAATAACTCGATAAAATAATAAAAGGAATAAAATTAGAATAAACTATTGAAAGCTTGGCTGCCAATGCTTGATTTATATTATAAAAAAGAAAATTCAAAGCGGTTATGTTACTCGATAAATGAATGAAAGGAATAAAATTATTGAAACTGTTTTAAAACCTGTCAATGCTTGATTTATATTAAAGATAAAGAAAATTCAGAGCGATTAATAATAATAAATAAGTAAATAAACTTATGCTTCCACCACCAGTTAGATCCGTCGAACTCTGGTAAAGGTGCTGGGCACCTGCTGGTACTGCTAGGGCACTGGCCTTGAGGGTGAGACTAGCAGATGACTCGCCAATAAAAGGAGCCCGGAGACAGGGCTGGCAGCCACGTGGTTGACCTGGCAGCCCGCTAGTAAAGGTGGTAACCTGGTGGTTGAAGTGGTGACCCGCTAGTAAAACCTGCTTCTAGCCTGCTCGTAAAACCCTTATTGTGTGTGAGGGTTATGGGAACATTCGACGGTCTCGGTCTTATTCGACGAACTTGAAAGCCTCTAGTAAGTACAGTATTTAGATCCCGAAAAATCGGTAGTGTGAAGACGCAAACAGAAACAACACAATAAATTGCCAAAGAAAAGGGTCGTACTAAATCACAATACTAAATGTGTAGTCTCTATATGATATGACTGCACTCACAGCAAACCTTCTTCTCGCCTTCAAAGGTACTTCCAGAAGAACTATCGATTCGTTTTCGTCAATTTGCCTTTTTCCTTCTATGAGATTAAAAAAACTACGTCCGAACAGGAAATAGTAATGGGCTGAAACATGCCAAGTGATTTTGATACAAGGAATAATTCTAAGATAATAAACGACTTAGCTCTCGTTTATTATGGTGGTAAACGACAGCGGAAGGAAGCCACAATTAATGAGCCAAAATTAAATTTTGCAAGAAAGGCTAGGAAATACTCCTACGAAAATGATAAATCTCTAATAATCTCTAAATCTAAATTACTCGGAACGAACAAGCGAACATTACAAAAACTGCAACCTGCCGTGTGAAGAGATAAATATATTTAAAAGGAGAGGTCCCAAAAAGATCTAACGATCTCAGAAAAGGTCGGCCGGCAATTGGTGTTCAGCAACCAAGGGGTTCCCAAAAAAGTTATGAAATATTCAAACCAAAATTAAAATATGGATCGACGAGTCAAATGCAGCGTATTTGTGGGTTTTATTAACGGAATTCTTAAACATATAAAATGGTTTGCTGGCTGTTCTACGATAATGTAATATAAATCAAGCCAAGCTATTCTAATAACAATGTGCTTCGCTTATCAACTAAAATAAATATAGTCCCAACGTGTTATAAATGCTAATACAAATATATCGTTAACCCATATTTATAATAGAGTTAATTTACATTAAGAAATGCGGCAATTTCAAGCGTATTAACAGCAAATGGAATCAATAAATTTAGAATTAATTAACCGATGAGTGCAAAATACAGCATCTTTTTCCTAAATGCAGCGTATAAATGAAATTCAAAACTATTTGACACTGGCAAAATCGGACTGTTGTACCTATCCTATAACGTATGTCATTTATGCTTCTACACCAGCAGCGTTCGTTCTGTTATCGATGATAAGTTGACTCGGTCTATTTACGTACTTTCTTTCTTGAGGCAAGAATGCTACGAAACTGTGACTGTTTTTCAATGAAAATAAATGTGGGATGCCGACGGTGCCGTGTGGTGCGTTCTCCGTATAATAAAAGTGGCAGAGTAGTGCTTGGGAGCGGTATAATAAATATTTTTTTTTAGTAAAAAATAAAAATTATTCATGAATTATGGAGAGGATAAGCATCTCTTGCCTCCTCTGACGAGCCGCCAGTCCTATTCACTTTGCATTCGTAATGTGTAAGTAACCGGCGCGGCGGCGGCGGTCAAATTGCGGTTTATTATTATTTTTTATATTAATCTAGGTATTTTTGCACACACAGTTGGCAAATTTGAGTTAATTTTTGCTACTAAAGAGGCTGATTTCTAGTATTTTTTTATATTTCTAAAGCTATCAGTTCCGAATACTATATAATCATGGTAGTAAACATATTTTGATTCCCAACACGCCAGTGTTACATAAATAGCAAAGGACAAAGTCAAACTTATAGGGCATTTACGATAATTGTAGCGGTATCTACCGGTAGGTATACAGCGGTAATCAGCTGATTAACGTCGATACGTTCAGGTAAATGGTAATTGGCCAACGGATAATGAATAAACGTCAAGCTATCGCAATCTTGGCTGCTTTTCAAATATTAGATAGTAGTGATTCGGAAACCGAAGGCATTATATGTGTCTATTGAAAAATATATTGAAATTGTTGCTTTTCGTTATGATGTTGAAGGTATTTTATTTTTTTCTCTCTAAAAATTAATGTAATAGTAAAATTACTTACAGAGTTTCGAAAGTATATAAATAACAAACAGAGAAACAGGCTCGCAAGCTAAGTTTGTAGGTTATGTCAATATAAGGTGTAAACAAACCGACATCATTGTCTTTATAAACCGACATCATTGTCTTTACTGTATAAGCAATGCCGACATGTACCGACACAAATAGCAGATCCGTAAAGTTGGAGCGCGGAAGATTCAATAATTGAATTACAGAACGCCGTTGGTTAATGGAACACAAATTAAGCTCAGATACATACCGGATACCGGTAGATACCGCTCCAATTATCGCAAATGTCCATTTATTACCTTTACATGTTGGCGACTTAATTTAGAACTTATTATATTTCGAACTATCGACTTTTATTTTAGAGCTTAAGATCTGAAGTTATTTTAAAATTAATTTCAGAAATGTCACTCACTCGTCTTCAAACTCATATTCGACTTAAATTCACGAGTCATTGAAATGCTAATTTTTAACGTCTTTGTAGGATATGATTTTATTCCAACTGTTCTGGATAGATCAATTGTTGATATTTGGATAAAAACCCATGATAGAGAATCACTGCCTATGGCTAGAAGGCTTATTAAAGAAGAAGGATTACTCTGCGGTGAGTAATTTATAAAGACAGCTTTGGCTTCCCAGCTGTATAAAATGCGCCCAGGTTTTCTGATTGTTGATACGATAAAGCCAAATGTGTAAATATATAGATGAAATTAGTCAAACCAAACTATTATTTTTATTTGCTTCATTTTAAAAATCACTTAAATACATGTTGTAGTGGAATGGCTAACATATTTAAAATAATATACTTTTGTCGCGTCGATCAATATAAAGAGTTTCAATACAAAATATGTAATAAAATAGAGAGTCAAGTGTAAAATCAAGATCATTTTAGGCTCAAGTAGTGGAGCTAACGTTGTTGCCGCTCTCAAGGCTGCAAAAGAGCTGAAAGAAGGTCAAAATGTTGTTGTTATCCTACCAGATAGTATTAGAAATTATATGACTAAATTTATATCAGATGAATGGATGCAAGCTCGAGGGTATATGGAATGTGAAAATACTGAAAACCACTGGTAAGTTAGACAACATAATGGGTGATGTTATTTTTAAAGACATAAATAAGAGATGATGATGAAGAGCTGCCTATGCTGTTCTTTTATTATTTGAACACAACTTCTTGAATACGATTATTTAAAAAAAATCGAAGAGACGCCTGCCATTTTGTACTACCAGCCAAGTTTTTTTCTGTTACCATTTCGTCATGGCCTGTTTCCAAGTCTATGTTTTTCACATGTCGCATCGTAAAACCTGTTCCAGTTAAGGCCTTTCTAAAATTAACGTTTTGGGCAAAATTTTAGCTCTCTTGAGTCAAGTAAGGTTTTGGTTCAATGCTAGAGGTATTTTTATAATGTAAAATTTTGTAAAGCATTATCACAAATCACCCTATGAGAGGATCCCTTGAGTGCCATTTGAGTTTTTCTGATTAAAGTATTAAAATGTTATGCTCAGTGTGATACTCGTAATTATTTAAGGTGGTGGGGTAGCCAAGTCACAGAACTGGACCTCCAAACACTTCAAACAGCTACAATATCTATGACATGTGATAGAGTGACGCATCTTATGAAAAAGTTAGGAGTCGACCAACTACCAGTTGTAGATAATAATGGGTAAGATACATTAGTTTTATCGTTTGCCTGGAAAATTAGATTGCTTATGAGAAGAAAATTGACAATTGTTAGAAAAATAAGGCACAATTCCCATATTAGTTTTTCTAATACATCCTTTCTTATTTCAACAGAGGTATTATTGGCGTAATTACTCTTCAGAAAATCTTGATGGGTATAATGTCAAAAAAAATTCAAGCCAGTGACTCTGTAGAACGATTAATTGTGCGAGTATATCCCAAACTTTATAGCAATGCATCTTTAGGATTGGTATCAAGTGTGCTGGAAAAGGAACCTTATGTTATAATATTAAAAACAGAAGGTAAGATATATTAAAACATCATCTGCTACCTTATATATGTGCTTGAGACTGAATCTAGTTCTACCTTAATACGTCATTCATTTCTTGTTACAATATCTAAACGCGACATTGAAATATATTTTATGGAAGAAACATAAGTTCAATTTAAAACCATCAAAATTAGCTTCTTAATTATCATAATTTTTATGTTTATTTTGTATCTGCTTTATCCATGCAATAATAGTTTTTTACTGCAACATTTAAGTATATTTGAAATATCTGGAAATTTAGACCATTTAATAAATTGATAAAATTCGGGGTTTGGATGTTAAGTTATAGCAGCTTTTAAGATGATTTTCGAAAATACGTATAAAGTTGTTTTGAAGGATGCTTCACCTAAACATGTTTTTTTATAAAAACAATTACACTTCTGTATTGACATAAAAATGTTCAAAGTTTTGACGTATGATATTTCTCCTACTTTTTATGAAATTTGAAATTCGGGTATTAACTTGTTTGTATTTTAAATTAAGATTAAAAATAAACTACAAATTCCCACTTTGATTTGATATGTAAAATTAGGCTGTTTTTTTTTCAACAAAACTTGTTCGCCAAAAATTTTACAAATATTCATGCTTTAAAAAAACACCCACAATTAATTATTGATTATCATAGCCTAATAGCATAGCCTAAAGAAAAACATAGCTGCGACACTTAAGCGCGGCACCGTTGACAAGCGAGGACCAACTTTATTACTATGTAGTGAGGAGGAAATAAATAAATCTAACTTGACGTCAACCCCCCGGCAATCATTAGTGAAGTGAGCCGTATTCAAATTTTTTGGGACGTAAAATTGTCACTCTCCCCTATTATTTTATTTAAATTTTCATTACAAAATATATGATTTATAAAATACTGCTTATTTCGAGTAGAGAATAACCAATTTTTTTATCCAAAAAGCTCAATATCAAATATCAACAAGATCTATACACAAGAAAAGTTTTTCTATACGAGATTTTATTTTGCACAAGTAGTTTCGGTTTTAGACGAACTTGTGAAGATCTGCAATAATAATTTTGAAAATTTTGATTTATCTAGTTGTTCTCTTCTAAGCTTAAAAAAGATCTTATATAAGTACATAATTTTGTTTTATATAGATTCTTAGCAACCTGCACAATTTTATAAACGTATTATGTACGATTTTGTATATTTTTTCGCTTTTTCATTTTATTCGCTAGATAAAAATATTGTCAAGATGCTGAAATGAAAGTAAATTTTTGATCTGGCTATAGTTCACGAACTAGTTTATGCATGAAGTGCACAATTACGCTAAATCGGAGCAACATGTACTGTGCGTTCAATTTATCTTGATAACATTTTTATTCGCTGTAACTTTTTTGTTTTTAAAGATATCAAGTTAAACAAAAAAGCAAAATGTAGGGTTGGTAGCCAAGTTTTTTTCTAAGTTACATATAAAACAAAACACTAACGATTTTTTGACATATTAGCCTACTCTATATTTTTTAAATAGAACACCCTGTATATTACTATATTTTTGGAATCTATAGAGAAATCTAAACCCATTTCGTGTATAATATCTTATACCTATCTTTAGGTGTTTACGAAATATTGACAGTTGAAAGTCGGGCATTTTGACATTTTGATAGGCTTTAAAATCTAAACCGCATCTAAAGAGCAAAGAAAACGGTTTACATATTCCTGTCTATCGAATGACAGTAACTTTGAATTTAACCAGCGAATAAAATTAACCGGAACTTTTAAACCTCCGGTTAAATTGAAAGCCACTGTCATTCGATAGCTTATGAAAACCTAAGATAGAGATGTGCAAACCGTTTTCTTTGATCTCGTGCGGTTTAGATTTTAAAGCCTGTCAACATGTCAAAATGCCCGACTTTCAACTGTCAATATTTCGTAAACAGCTAAGGATAGGTATAGGATATTATACACGATATGTGTTTCGATTCCACTAGAGAGTCCAAAAATGTAGTAATATACAGGATGTTCTATTTAAAAAATATATAGAGTAGGCTTTTATGTCAGAAAATTATTGGTGTTTTGTTTTATATGTAATCTAGAAAAAAACTTGGCTACCAACCCTACATTTTGCTTTTCTGTTTACCTTGGTATCTTTAAAACCAAAAAAGATACAGCGAATCAAAATGATATCAAGGTGCTGATCAAATCTCAAATAATGGATATATCTGGATAACGATCAACTTTTACGAAAAACAACCAGCAAAAACAATGTCTTTTGAGACTAACACCTTTATTGTAGAATAGGAACTGTTTATTGTCAAACGAAATGTTTTGCACTTTCTTATCTTCCACATGGAAAATAGTCCCCAACAAACCGAAAATTTCGTATATCTAGATAATTACTAAATAACTAAGATAAGAGATAAGAAGATGCAAATCGTTTCGCGCTAAGTTAAACAGATCAAATTCTTTAAATGGAAGGAATGCTATTCGACATGCTACATGAAATTTATCTAGAATTTTTAGAAGAATTCCAAAATCGGAAAATATGTCCCGCTCTTTTGAGACATTTTATATTGAAATATAATTCAAAATCAACATGGCTAAATGATGAAATGATTGTAAGACTAATAAAAAAATTAGAAACATGTTATTTCTATAAAATGTGTATACATATGAAGGGTACAGGGGAAAAACGAACAAAGCGCCATTTCCATAGGAAACTTTTTTATTATTGACTTCACAGAAAATTTTATTCTTGATAAAAGTTGGTGTTTGGAAAAAAACTAATTTTGATAATGCTAAATTAAGGATAAGTTATACAGGGTACTCAATAAATACAAAAATGATGGTTAAAAAATCAAAAACTTTGGAATATCGGAAAACCTTCTACAGAAAAAATAAAGCTCGTATTAAGATAGAAATAAAAGTCAATTACCATTTTTTCCAAAAGTGCACCCCAAATCCATGTCAATTATTGAAAAACCCCGCTTTTTCTTAATTTTGTCTTTATTTCTTTCAGCAACGATGCACTTTTGGAAAAAATGATATTTTACTTTTATTTTTATCTTAATAGGAGCTATATTTTTTCTGTAGAAGCTTTTCCTATATTCCAAAGTTTTTGTTTTTTTAACCACCATTTTTGTATTTTTAAGTACCCTGTATAACTTATCCTTAATTTAACATTGTCAAAATCAGTTTTTTTTCCAAGCACCAACTTTTATCAAAAATAAAATTTTCTGTGAAATCAATAATAAAAAAGTTTCCTATGGAAATGGCGCTTAGATCGTTTTTCGCCTGTACCCTTCATATATATTTTATGAATGTTTCCATATTATTAATTTTCGATTATTTTTGGGCTCTTTAAATTTTGTAACCTATTCCGAGACGTTTTAGTTCATTTTTGTGCTTTTAGTTAGTTTGTGTTAGTTCAATCAGCTTTCGTTTAGTTTTAATTTATTTTAGTCGTTTGAACCCGGTTCCGATACATTATAACCAATTTTAATGTTTTTGGTTAGTTTTGGTTAGCCGCCAAAATTTGGTCGTTCAATCAACTATCGATTACTTTCGGTTCCGATACGTTATTACCAATTTTAGTGTTTAGGATAGTCGCCAAAATTGAATTAATCTGGGTTAGTTTTAACTTACTTAATATTATTTTTAAACTATTCCGATACGTTTTAGCCCGTTTTGATACTTTTAGTTACTTTTGGTTTGTTTTGGTTAGTCTTTCAATCAAATTTTGGTTACTTTCAATTAGTTTCAATTTATTTTAGTTGCTGAATTAATTCAAGTAAGTCGTCAAAATTCGGTTAATTTTGGTTAGTTTCAACTTATTTTAATATTTTTAATCTGTTACGATACGTTTTAGCCCTTTTTGGTGCTATTGGTTAGTTTTAGTCGTTCAATCGACTTTCGGTTAGTTTTAATTTAGTTTAGTAATTTGAATCGGTTCCGATACGTTATAACCAATTTAAATATTTTTAATTAGTTTGGGTTAGTTTGGGTTAGTCGCCAAAATTCAGTTAATTTGGGTTAGTTTCAACTTACTTTAATAACTTTAATCTGTTACGATACGTTTTAGCCCTTTTGGTGCTTTTGGTTACTTTTGGTTAGTCGTTCAATCGACATTCGGTTAATTTCAGTTAGTTTTAATTTATTTTAATCATTTGAACCGGTTCCGATACGTTATAACCAATATTAAAGTTTTGATTACTTCCGGTTAGTCGCCAAAATTCGGCTAATTTGGGTTAGTTTTAACTTACTTTAGTATTTTTAATCTGTTCCGATACGTATTAGATCGTATTGGTGCTTTTACTTACTTTTGGTTGGTCATTCAGTCAATTTTGGGTAACTTTCACTTAGTTCCAATTTATTTTAGTCATTTGAACCGGTTCCGATACGTTATAATTAATTTAAATGTGTTTGATTAATTTTAGTTAGTCCTCAAAATTGGAACCGGTGCCGATACGTTATAACCAATTTTAATTAATGTCTTTGGTTACTTGCCAATATTCGGTTAATTTGGGTTAGTTTTAATTTACTTTAACATTTTTAATCTGTTCCGATACGTTTTAGTCCGTTTTTGTGCTATTAGTTACTTTTGGTTTGTCATTCATTCAACTTTCGGTTACTTTCAGTTAGTTCCAATTTATTTTAGTCATTTGAATCGGTTCCTATACGTTAAGCAAATTTAATGTTAGTCGCTTAAATTCGCTTCGTTTCGGTTAGTTTTAACTTACTTTAATTTTTGTAACCTGTTAGGATAGGTACGTTTTAGTCTGTTTTGGAGCTTATGGTTACTTTTGGCTAGCTTTGGTTAGTCTTTCAATTAACTTTCGGTTAATTTCAGTTAGTTCCAATTTATTTTAGTCATTTGAACCGATTACGATACCTTATGATCAAATTTAAGTTTAAATAAACAAACTAACTAGCTGCACAACTCTGCCGTCCTTTCCCATTTTAACACATAAACATTAACTTATTTATATAACCTACAAACAAAACAATATATACACATAACGATAGTCTATTTACCCAAATAACGAATCTTTTTCAATTTGAATTCCTATGAAAATTTATTGCACTCCGGCCCAGGTAAGTGAGTATGATTGGCATCGAGTTCCAACTGCGTAGTGTCCTCGCTTCACTGAGCTTCACGGAGAAAATTTGATTCCGTACCCCACTAAACGAGCCGAGTGTCGCGGCTATGGCTTCTTTAGGCTATGCTAATAGGCTTGCTTAAATGAGATACGCTAAATTAAAGGCACAATAATGTTGAGAAAACCTTTATTTTTTTAAGTTAATTAATAATCACATTGACCGATTTTCTTTCATTGATTTTTTTATGTTTATCCAAGAGCCCCAAGTGTAAAATTGGGTACGTGCGTGTTGATTGATTAAATAAATAAATTAGTAAATAAAATGTAATCTACAGTCATTATATAAAATATGAAGGTAAAAAATTACTTTAGTACTTTATTAATATGTTTTTTATATTTTATAGTTATTTTTTTGTAATCTAGGGACCGGTGAATCACAAATAGAAAAACCAGTTGGAATTGTAACTCCAATCGACGTACTACAGTATGTTTCTGCAAACCAGAGTAAATCTACATAATTTTATGGTACATTTTGCACAGATTTTTTTGTTGTTCTCGACATAAGACATGTTTACACCTATTTTAAGAAAACGTAGTACCAATGGCTCTCTTACAGTTATTATTTTGTCTCAATTTTATTTAAGATATAATGTGATTTTTTTATACCAAGTTAAATTTTGTTTCTTTGTAGTCGAGTGTTTTAGATATAAAGACAGTTTTTCTTGTCATTTTAATCTTTGTTAACCCTAAGTAAAGAAATTATCAGGCTCAATGTTATATAAAATCATTTGGCTTAAGAAGACCAATCTCAAAAAATATATTAAATAAAAACAGTCAATACCATGGGTGCGGTTTTACTGGATCCCACAATAGATGTCTAGTGACATCGTAAGGTAGGTACCGAACGTACTTACTCGTTAACACCGAGAGTATAAGGATGCGGTACATTCCCGTCTCAGTCGTGTGACGTTGACATAGCGAGATAAACACCTGTAAGCAATTGACGACAGCGAGAGGAGGTGCCATTTGCTTTAGTTCATTTTAGTTTGATCCCTTTGTTTGTGTTTTATGTAATAATTTGTGTGATAACTGTGGGATTCTTGTGTTGTAGTGAGTTTTACCGGTGTTACGGATATACTTACAATGCCGTACTCGTGCTTCGTAATTGCCTGTCGTGGCAATTACAAAAATGGGCCGAAAGTACACGCATTTCGTTTTTCAACCGACGAAACCATGTCCAAGGCTATTCCAAATTCAACAGAGTTTGTGAGTTACATTTTGCCAAAGTATAATAAATTGTTCTACAGCAACGGATTCATAAACCAGCGAAACTATCTGTAAGTTTAAACATTCCTAGACTAAAACGAGATGCCGTACCTGCGATATTCCCTAACTGTCCTTATTTATCTAAAAGTGTAAAATTGCGCCCAAGTCGGGATGAAAAATTGCAGGAATTGGAAAATCAAAATTTTGCAAAAGCGATTAAAAATAGCCAGATTGAGTTTGAAACTTATAAAAAAAACATTTTCGTACGGCAGTTTTGAAGAGTTTCTTGTTTTTAACTTGTTTCAACTACCCGAATACTGGTTAAAATCAGTTATCTGCAAAAAGTTAGATCGTTTAAATTAAAATATTGCCCTGGGCCTATTATAACATATTCTGTAATAATAAACATTTTTGCACGGCTGCTAAATAGAAGTACTCCAAAATGATATTAAGCCTGATTTAAAAACACCTTTTATCTCTAATAATATAAATGAACTGAAAGATTTATTATTTAATAATAGACAAAAAGTCGCAAAAAATCGAGCCTGAAAAATGAAATATATATCTCTGGTTTTTAATGGTTAATAGATTTGTCCGTTAAGAAAAAATTTACAATGTTGGATTTTTTTAAACTGTGAAAATTTTTTATATGCAGGGTATCAAAGAAGACGATGAATTTTGCTCTAATTTCAATAGCATGTAACTTTCATAATAATTTTTTTAAATTTTATCATTGTACATCAATTGAATTACTGGTCCATAGCAAAGAGAGCTGTCTTTTAAATTTTTGATATCTGCTATATTTTAAAAGACCGATTTTTTGTAAAACCTTGCTTTTTTTAACTTTTTGGTAGACCAAGCTGTGCAAACTGTATCGTGCAAACTTTGAAGTTGGAGCAAAAATCACCGTCTTCTTTGCGCCCTGTATATAAAATTTTTTGAAAGTTTAAAAAATCCAATATGGAAAGTTTTTCCTAACAGATAAATCTATCAATCATTAAAAACCGTAGGTCGATATCATGTCTGGTTAAGAAAATATATAGTTTTTAGTTAGGCGAAATTTTCCATGCTCGAAAGCAAAGCAGTTTAGTTTTTTTTATCTTAATTTGGTAATAATTTTTGTAATCTGTCCGGGGTTAACATTTTGCACATTTTCTAGGCGACATTATGAATACAATGAGCCCTCACCCATATTTTTAATAGTAATAGCAAGAATTAACACAATTTTAAACTAGGTCGTTTTATCTTTGTGCGACGCTCGACGGGTAAGTGCTAATATTTAATCTTGAAATATTTAATTCATCTTGCAGTATATTTAACTAATTCTTTAATTTTTAAATGCATAATTGATATTTGTTCATGATTCTTTTAGTCTTATTCGACTTAAACAAGAATTTAGCATTCTTATATTACATTTTTAATTAGCATACATATTCAGTAATTTTTGATTATTGTGGTGACCGTTCGGTAAAAATACTGATTTATTGGTGAATATTTGCGTCTCTCATTAATCAAATTCATGTAATTTGAAAGAGGTTTGGTCCAAATTTACAGAGAACGTAATTAGTTCATCGTCTAGCGGTCACGCACATTATTTCACGTATTTCCATTCAAATTGAACAGTATTATTTGGGGAATTCTCGGCGTGGATTCTATATATTCCTGTAAAGGTAGTAAATTGAATTTTCGGTAGAATTTCTCTGAATTTTCCCTCATAGTATTGCTGGTTTAGATATTTTTTCTTTTCAGGCTTATTTCATTCAAATTTCAGTTTATTTGTAACATCAAGCATATAATTATTAGCACTTGCCCTGTCTCGTCTCACCACTGATGTACCGACATTAATTTGCATTTATGAGAAGTTAATCTCACATGTGTAAATTTATCTGTTTTTTTTACCTTTTATCTAAATTTCTATCTCAATGCGAGATAGTGATTACCTTATCTTTAATTAATTGAGGCGTAATTACGCTCAGTTATCGTTTATGTGCCAAAAGTAATAGAAATTACTTATTTGGAGTTATAAGACTCGTTTATAGAGAGGTTGTACCTCTATTTTTCTATTTATCATTAAATTCAAGTTATCTTTTATTTAGATTTGTCGAGAGTCACTGTTTGGAACGTAGTTCCATAATTTCTTTTTCAATTTTAAATTTCAGTCATAATTTCTTTTGAATTTCATATTTTGAAGTAAAGACAAGGATACCTTGAGTAACAGTAGTTATTTATAATTTTGCTCAATTTAACATTGTATTTTAAGTTTCTGATTATAACTGTTTTAACCAGTAAATTCTCAAATTCTTGACTGCTTCCACATGTGTAACAGTGTCACTGATGTTCACATGATACTCCCCTGGATATTGTTTAATTAGCGATATACATTGGTCTACTTATTAATTTTTTTAAATATTTTACATTAATTTTAATTCTCATTGCTAGTAAATTTATTCAAAAACTTTATTTCAAATAATTTCATCAATTTTATTTGTAATTTAATTATGTTGATCTCCATTTCACCTGATACCATCACTCATATTTGTAATTTAATTGTAAAATTAATATATTGTTGTTTGAATTCCTTTGTTTAATTTTTCGCAAGATTGAGGTCTGTGAGACCCGAATTATAAGGGCAAATTTATGATATTCTTATCTCTATAGTTATCATATTTAAGTTTTCATATTCAGTTCGCATTGTCTCTAGGAACTCTGGCGCCCAAAATATAAAAAAATCTCTGTTAATAAGAGAACATCGAACAGCGCCAGAAGAAAATTAAAACAATAAGTCTCTTGCATAGAAAACAGTGGCTAATACAAATCACATGTCTACGAAAAACACACTAAAACTAGAATATATAGAAAATATCTCCTGTATAATACTATAATGGATCAACCGTGGAATGTAAATAAAAAATAATTCCCAGAATTCACGGCGGAATGTCCCCTAATAAACTCGCAATAGACGAAACAACGTGCTTTCGCCAGAGTACAAATAATATCGAGTAGATTCACTCAGCAAAAATCGTTTCATGTTTTTGGATCAAACGCAAAAGCCGCAGCAAAAAATTAGTTTTTATTCTACCTGCACCAGCGAGCACTCTGTGAGGGGAGATTCAAAAAGTATTAGCTGATGCAAAATTATTTCTTCTGTTATTATTTGATACACGATAATTCAAAGAGCGATTAAGGTAATTTTTTAAACGTGATTCAAATGAATAAAACTATGTAATAAAGTTATGCAAAATAGTAACGTAGCTATACTAAATTCAAAAGCATTATAAATAAAGGTTATACCAATTAAAATAATTTATTTGACAGTTTGTAACTTAATTTATCTATTAAAACATGTATAAAGCAGAAGGTTCAAAGTACCTGACAAATATTGTGGGAATTTAAATATTAAAGAAACATATTAAGCTAGTAAAATAAATTTAAAGCTTCTTAAAGGTCTTTACACTTCATTACTCTCGCTACGAGTATTTCTCTTACATTTTCTGCGAAATCGTCAGTTTTCGGAGATGGTTTTGCGAGCGGAGGTGTCCTGCACTCTAGCTGACTTATTTGGCGTCCTCTTTAACATGGCCAATTAACAAGATGCATTTGTCAAGTGATTGACTGCATTTATCAGAATTTCTCTCATCGCGCTACGTCTGCCGTAGTACTTTTAACGTGGAATATGTTTCTGCTTTTCTGTTATGGGACATCAAATTGCGAAAAAGTGCATGCTACATTTGCCACATATGATGTCATATGCGTGATGAACTACTAAACTGTATCGAAACAGATTAAAGTAAGTTAAAACTAACTCAAATTAACCGAACTTTTGCAGCTAACCAAAACTAACGAAATACATTAAAATTGGTTATAACGTATCGGATCCAGTTCAAATTACTAAAATAAATTGGAACTAACTGAAACTAACCGAAAGTTGATTGAACAACTAACGAAAGGCACCAAAAATAGCTAAACCGTATCGGGCAAATTAAAAATATTAAAATAAGATGAAATTAACTGAAATGAACCGAATTTTGGCGACTAACCAAAACTAACCGAAAACATTAAATTTGATTGTAACGTATCGGAGTCGGTCCAAGTGACTAAAATAAATTAAAACTAACTGAAATTAAAGAAATGCCTTTTTAACATTATAATTTTTTTTAACATAATTATAAAAAGATAAAAAAAAGGGGCGGATATGAATAATATTTCTAACCTGTTCCGATTTGTTTTAGCCCGTTTTTGCGTTTTTGGTTACTTTTAGTTAGTTTTGGTTAACCGTTTAATTAACTTTCGGTTAGTCGCAGTTAGATCCAATTTATTTTAGTCATTTGAACCGATACCGATACGTTATAATCAAATTTAGTGTTTCTCGTTACTTTTGGTTAGTCGCCAAAGTTCTGCTCGTTTTGGTTAGTTTTAACTTACTTTAATTTTTGTAACCTATTTCAATACGTTTTAGTGCTTTTGGTTACTTTTGATTAGTTTTGGGTTTTGGTTAGTCATTCAATCAGCTTTCTGTTAGTTTTAGTTGCTTTTTATTTATTTTAGAATTTGAACCGGTTCCGATACGTTACGAGTATAATTAATTTTAATGCTTTTGGTTAATTTTAGTTAGTCGCCGAAATTCGGCTAAGTTAAGTGAGTTTCAACTTACTTTAATAATTTTAATCTGTTTTGATTTATGTTTTCGCTTTTTTGGATCTTTTTTGTTGGTTTTGTTTAGTCGTTCAATCAACTTTCGGTTAATTCCAGTTAGTTTCAATTTATTATAGTCATTTGAACCGGTTCCAATACGTTATTACCAATTTTACTGTTTTTGGTCAGTTTAGAATTGTCGCCAAAATTCGGTTAATTTGGGTTAATTTTATCTTACTCCAATATTTTTAATCTATTACGATAGGTTTTAGCCGGTTTCGGTGCCTTTGGTTACTTTTGGTTAGTCATTCAATCAGCTTTCGGTTACTTTCAGTTAGCTCCAATTTATTTAACTCATTTGAAGCAGTTCCAATACATTATAACCAATTTAAATGTGTTTTTTAAATTATGTCAGTCGCCAAACTTAGGTTTGGGTTAGTTTCAACTAACTTTAATATTTTTAATCTCTTCCGATAGGTTTAAGCTCTTAGTACTTTTGGTTACTTTGGCTAGTTTTGATTAGTCGTGCAATCAAATTTCTGTTAATTACAGTTAGTTTCAATTTATATGAGTCATTTGAACCGATTCCGATACTTTATAACAAATTTTAATGTTTTTAGTTAGTCGCCAAAATTCGGTTCTTTGGGTTAGTTTCAACTTGCTTTAATATTTTTAATCTGTTCCGATACGTTTTAGCCCTTTTTGGTGCTTTTAGTCACTTTTGGTTAGCTTTTCAATCAACTTTCGGTTACTTTCAGTTAGTTCCAATTTATTTTAGTCATTTGAATCGATTTTATTTTATTTTTGCCGTACCTACTTGTTTTCTTTTCTCACTATTGTCTTTATCCAAATTTCGATAAATAATAGAATTTTAATAAAGACATTTTGTAAAACCGATTATACGTGTAATTGAAAAACTGCATATTATTAAAAAATTATTATAAATCTTACCTGATAGGGTCTTTGGGGCATCTACAAAATGATAATCATTCACCCACTTTTATAATGCAATGATCGGCACTACAATATCTCGCCATTGCATTGTAGCGATCTTAATAATTATTTAATTCAACGCGACCCAACAGTACAGAATATCAAGGCGTTTGCACACTAACCGTAAATTCTCCCTCGTAGTGTAGCCACCGCTGGCCGCGAACGAGTTTGATCCGGATTCGCTTTGAAGCTAAAAACTGTCGGCGAAATTGGAAATTTGTCTCGAGTGAACCTACCGTATATACTTATTTATACCGTGCTTTCGCGTTGGACGCGTTGATCTGAGAATGGAAGTGCTACACGCCAGCTCTTCCAATCATTGCAAACCAAACAAATGTACGACCATTACGACGTCATAGTTGCCATGAAACCAACTAGTTGCGCTTATACTTTTGATGACTCGACAGCTCTCGAGCGATGTCTCTTCCTTAAAGGTCTACACAAATGATAATGAGATTGTCACTGCTATCGGCGCGTACGCGAAAAGAAATAAACATTTTCATGTGGGTTCACCTCTGTTCTATTCGATAGTGGAGTTAACGGGCAATGTGCAGGTGGCGAGATTCTTGGTCTTGTTTGATGAAGCTTTGATTTTAATATTTGAAAATAATTGAATTATTAGTTATTAGGGGGTAACGGGAAACAGATTATTCATAAACTAAAAAATTTTTATCATTGATTCTTAAAATATATTATTTTACTGATGAATGAATTAATTGTATTTTTTTAAATTACATTTTCTTGAGGAAGTGGCACTTCCCCCACTTCCGCTGAATAGCCGCCACTGATACAAAATGGAGCACAATGCCATTCTTAATTAAATAAATTAACTATCATTACAAATTGGCGACTGAGCTAGATTTCGTTACAATGCTAAAACGGCGCAAAACTCGTTGTAAAGTATAAGGTAGGCATGGGCTGCAAGCTCGACTGCTACCTGCATTTGATGACCGGGTCCTTATACTCTCGGTGTTAACGACTTAATACGTTGAAAACGTCGGAAGGTAGTTCAATAACTACCTTTACAGCCATGAATTTTCTTCTGTGATGTAGTTAAGTCAGCGGCTTCTTAAAGTCCACTTTGTAATATACTTTACAGTAGGTGTACAATGTACCCCAAGATAAAAGTATAGCTCATTGGATCTCGTATGCGTAAAAGATGAGCTATATTTTTTCTGTTCTTTGAAGAGATAATGTAACATACGCCTTACATTTCCTTTGTTGTTTTGATATTGTTCCAAATAGTGTATTAATGTGATTATTGATACTAGGACTAGAATATTAGATTCTCAGATTGTTCTTCAAGAACAAAATGATTTATACATATTTTATTTTCCATTTGCGTAAGCTTCCAGTATACTTTTAATTTGCAAATATATTTTATAGGATAACTGCACAAAGTTTACGGTCTATCGTGACCGACTGGACGTTCTTCATTACTTTACAATTTTATTCAGGTATACCTTACCTACTTCATCGAATGGTTTCCTCTATTATATCTAAATAGAACTCCATGTATACAATCAACTTTTACTGCTCTGTTCCAACTAGTATATTTATTTTCGGGCAAAGGTGTCTATAATTATATTATTACAGATCCTTTTTTTCTGGTCTATAGCTAAATAATATGAAAATTTAATTTGTGAGGAAGTATGTGTTTGTGTAAAATTTATGGGGAAGTGTTGAAAGGGAGGTTATGCTAAACTATCATATTTCGAAATTGCCGAAAAAAAAAGATACAATAAGGCCGTTTTTTTCTGTTATAACCTGTATAATTTATCTGCAAAAGAATTGTTTACAGTCTGCTCTGAATGAGATCGGAGAAAGACAGCATGCCAACAATTAGAGGATCGAACTTTCGGAAGCTAAAGTCGGTGACATAATGACAGTCATCAACTTAGAGAGGTGTAGATACAACCAACGTGCCATCGAATAATGAAAGGCCGATGCCCATGAAGCTCTATATGAATCGTACGGTGAAATGCAGGAGATGAGTCATTGTTCCAGGAATATCATGGTGTTCAATGTGAATGAGAGCTTATCTAATGTTATCGATGAACGGATATATCATGACATGGAGCTGCTAAATAAATTGGGAGCGCTTTGTGCAATGACTTTAAAGTGTGGACAGGGCTAAAGCAATACCTCCTACCGTTGTACGAGGTATTGGCTAAAGCCGATGCCATTGAAGGTTATCTTTCCTCAAACGACTGCACCAATAGAATGCCTTAAACAAAGGCACAAACTTAAGTCTGCCACTATTTAAGTCAGACCTAACTATCTGCGTTTGGTCTAAAATGAAACAAAAAAATTGTATGAAGAACTAGATGAATGCAAAAGGAACCGCGAACAGAACATTGGCATTGGTTACAGAAATGGAAGTCCATTTATTGCTAGATTCTCAATAACAAATCCTAGAAGTTCGCAACTAGATATTCCAAAAGTATTTTAGGTAGTATCTTAGATATTTGGTAAAACAACACTACATACAAGCAGTGAAATAATTAACATGATGAAAACAAACGTAACAACTTCTTGAACTTTTATAATATGATATATGTAATAATAAGTATTAAATCATAAACCAAAACAACTTTCAACTTTCTTTTTATATTATACAACAAATATTGTTTAACAATAAAATGTATGTGATTGTAAATACCCTGTGCATTGGGATCTTATTAGTTCTACCTACACGAGTTTCACTGGAAATTTCTTTAA
>JAEQML010064244.1:0-22244 GCA_016904865.1 Pissodes strobi | reverse complement strand
TTATACATAAGCAATCTGCCGATACTTCATTGAGGAGCACCTCCAGACAGTGGCGGATTTGCAGTCTCGGCCGCCCTAGGCCCCAAGCTATCAGCCGCCCCTTTCTCAGCAGCCACCATATAGACTACATAATGAAATTACGTTATTGCCAACTTAAAATCTGGCCGCCCTAGGCCCGGGCCTACCGGGCCTTAGGGTAAATCCGCCACTGCCTCCAGATCCAAAAAAGAGGTACGCAAACATTGTATATTACAGTGTAAAACACTTAGACAATAATTATGTAATTTGTTATTAAAATTTCCCAAAATATTCTTATTACAATTATTATGTACAGGAACAGTTACTGCCCCACAGTGTTCTTCAGCTGGCTTACTGAGGATCGAGGGCGTTGAACATGTAGAAAATGGTTTATGGTAGTCCCCAATGGCCACAAATCGGATGACATTATGGCATCATTGTTCTTCCTGGGAACTCCTACCTTGAAGGAGCTATAATGCGGTCCTTTTTGGTAACCATCCTCTCGCACACACAACCCTGGTCGAGCTCATATTTTTTGAGGAAGTTGACGACGTCAGTTGCTGGAGTCTCGGGAGCAAAACCTGATACAAACACCCATGATTTATTGGTAGTGGGTGCCACAACCTTTAGCAGGTCATCCGTGTTAGCGCCTTTCTTGGGACTTGGGACTATCAACGGAAACTACAGGCCCATATCGTTCTGGTTTGTATTCTCAAAGTTATATCGCTGGGAGATTAAATCGTTACAATGCAAGCCGTGATTGTCAACAGAGCACTGGAAAGAGTATTACGGTTAATATTTGGACTGATACCACAGGAAACATGCAGAGATACTTTTAAAATAAAATGTAGAATTACTCATAAATACCACATGAAAGGCCGTTATCATTTAGATAAATTCAGGGAGTTGCGTAGAAAAGTAAATAAAGAAAAGTATACTGTTGAAAAAGAGTACTTATTAAACCTTTTTAATCAAAATGACAAATGTTACCAATGGAAAAAGTTATACAATTATATTTCATCTAAGCTAGGTTCAAGTAGAACTAGTCCTTCCCTGACTGTCGGTGATAAAGTCCTTTCATCTGCTGGTGATAAGGCCAATGCTTTGAACGACCTGTTTTTGTGCAAACTTTTCTAGTAAAAGTATGGACTCACTTGATCTTACTAGTGATTATCTGGCGGATCAGACTGAACTATTACAGTTTTCCAGAGGTGATATATTAAGGTGCCTAAGGAAATGTAAACGTAGCCTTACAGAGGGACTTGATGGTCTCTGCAGTGGTTTACTTAAGTTGACAGCGGAGAGTATTAGTCCATTTTTAACGGTGATTTTTGATATATTTAAATAACTGTTGTTTACCCAATGACTGGAAGAAAGCTACTGTAATTCCATTACACAAATCTGGCAAAAAATCTGAACCAACAAATAATAGGCCAATTAGTCTTACTTTCTGTATGTTGTAAAATATTTGAGAGGGCAATATGTAAATATGTAAGGAGTCAGCTTGATCAGTCAACCTTTTTTTTATTGTAAACAGTATGGTTTCCTCTCCTCATACTCTTGCGAGTCACTCCTTCTCACATTCATTCATAATATAATTCAGTCACTTCAGAACAATTCTCAAGTAGATGCTGTAGTCTTTGATTTTCAAAGGGCTTTTGATGTAGTTCCCCATGATAAGTTAATGAGTAAATTTTCTAAATTAAATATAGATAAGAGAGTCATTTTATGGGTTCAAAGCTTCCTTCAGGGAAGGACTCAGTGTGTCATGGTGGATGGGGCTGTTTCCAAAGAGAAATAGGTTTCATCGGGTGTCCCGTAAGGGAGCGTTATTGGTCCTTTGGCCTTTCTAATATTTATTAATGATTTGCCCAGATATATAAGCTCAACAGTACCTACTGCTCTTTGCTGATGATTGTCTGGTTTTCCGGACAGTCGGAGATTATCAGGACATGCTCACCCTTCAAAATGACTTGTTCCAAATTGAAGCTTGGACTGAGTTGAATGGCATGAAACTGAATGGCTCCAAAAGTCAGTTTATTACATTTGGCAAGAGGAAGATAAATTCTGCTTATAAAATTTTAGATAGTTTGATTGGATCAGTGGATCACCTTAAGTATTTAAGAGTTAATTTGGCTTCTGACCTTCACTGGGATTTTCATATTTCCAGCTTGGTTAAGGATGCCTACAAAATTTTGGGTTTTGTCATGCGAAATTTAAAGAAGGCCTCTAGGGAAACTAGAGCAAAGGCTTTTTTAACTTATGTTAGACCCTTACTTGAATATCGTCCCGCTGTGTCTAAAGAAGGGTGGTGCGTTGGGTTTATCTGAATTTTAAGAGGGATTTTGCTCTTCCTTGGCTCTGCAAAACTTAAAAAGGTCTACTTTGTATCACCGTAGAGAAATTTTTAAAAAAATACTTATTTATAAATTACAGTCTGACGTTCCTTCCTTGCGGAACCTCAAAGATGCACTGCGGCCACCTCCCTATATAGGTAGGAATGACCATCAGTTTAAGATTGATCCTCCAAGATTTAGGACAAATATTGAATTTTATTCTCCAGTGGGTGTGGAAGTGAGACTGTGGAACCTTTTAGACAAGTCTTTTTTTCATGATGGCTTACCCAGTCTCTACTCATTTAAGAGCAAATTAAATTAAATAGGTTGGGAACCCAGTAGTAAATTTTAATTTAGTAACTTATTGTATTTGTTAATTTTTAGTTTAGTGTGTTATATCATTGTACAACCACCAGCCTTCTTGGCCATTGTTTGTGATTTTAGTAAAGTAAAAGATTGTGACTCGTACATCAATAAATAATATGTGCAACATATATCTATAAAAACAAAGAATATAAACCAGTTAGTAACACCAAGACATTACATATTACATTATGAAAAGTCGCCTCACTATGCTCGTATAAGAATTTACAACTTACCAAACCAAATCAGGGAAACAGATATTGCTTCAAAATTAGAATTATTTTGAATAAGCATTTAGTTAAGGGAGCACGTTATGGTTTTAAGAAGTTCTTGATTTACAGAGCACACTGCACTTTAGTGTATTAACTTCTACCGAGACTTTTACTATTATTTTACCTTGCTAATTTTGGAATGTTGAGCACCCCATTGTTTTGGTCAATTTTGAGGCATTGTTTTGCTGTCATCTGTTTTTTTGTCGTCTTTATACATGGTTATCATGTTTTCGCCGTCCATATACATTATTGTCATCTATTTTAACATCTGACATTTAAATATAATTTATTCGTTTTGTTATTGACTTATCCATTGTCATGTAATATGATTTGTGGGGATTAAATAAGGTGACCAGGAATGTCCTTGTATTCTTTTGTGCTAATTTTCGTTAAACTATTTTATTTTTCCATTGCTGTTTTATACCTTTATTTCTTGTTTGTCCTTTGCTTGAATTTTTTTAAATCATGACCTTCCTGGTAATTGGCTGTACTTTGATTGTTTCTTTTATTGTTTGTTTTTTCCGTTAGGTGTTAATTTGGTCTTGCTCTTATTTTATTTTTATTTTCTTATTTTTTATTTTTAACTTTTGTTTTTGTTTTTTTTGGCGATCCATTGTTATTTGTAGCCATAATGGCAATAAATATATTTGTATTTGTAATAAGTCACTTTGCATTTGAATCGATTAAACAATAATTATTTGAAATAATCAATTACATAGATCCTTTCGATTAATCGATTATTCGATCATTTAATCGAATATTATTTAACGAGCGTATATTGTAGGCCATAAACATCAGAGTTTATTTATCTACGATAATCCTTAAAACACACAAAATAGTTACCTAAAAAATGTAATTTCAACATTTATGTCAACCTATGTTGACATTTCTCGTTTCCATAGTTGCGGCTCTCTGATTATCTATTACGAAGTCATAATTGAACTTGTTTTATGAGAACTATAATTACTACACTGATTCTATGTTGCATAACATAATGCTCTTACTGTCATAAGTATTATGCGTCTCTTATTAAATGGTCGTAGATAAATATGTATAACAAATCAAAGAAAATACCTGTCACCTTATTTTTATTATTATTAACGTTGTTTATTAAGTAAGGATTAATTAATAGTTGCTATTCCCGTGTATTTATTTGCCCCAATATCAAAACTTATCCTCTGCCTTATAATATTACTCCTACACTTTTTAGATGTATTCAAGCTCGATGAGGACTATGAACTAAATGAAGGCAAATACAAGATTTTAAGTAAAGAAATTCTCCAAAGTGATAGTGAATCAGGCTCAGAAGCTGAGTCTGACTCAGGTTCGGCGGATGAAAGTGAAGATGAGAAAAAAGACCAGGGTGCCATTGTCGACAATACAGAAACAACTCTAATAGTTTTGAGGAGGACTATATATTTGACTATACAATCTAGTTTAGATTTTGAAGAATGTGCTCACAAGCTATTGAAGATGGAATTGAAACCCGGACAAGAAATTGAATTATGCCATATGTTTCTAGGTAAAAAGCTTTCATTATTAATTCATACATAGGTATATGCATAATTTCCTTTTTTACAAAATAAATAATAGTAGTAGGAAAAGATATGTATCGTACATACATGCGTATAAACCAAACTAACATTGATTGGAATAACTCAACCAACACAATACATAATTCTATTTAAGTAGAATTAGTATTGGGGTACATAAAGACAAATATTCACAATAGTGAAGTAAATGCATACATGGAAATATCAAACATCACGCAACACACACTGCTGCACTGGTAAGAAGTTACAATGTACAATAAGTGATAGTATGTAAAACTACCATGCTAAACAAATCAAGTTGAAATAACATTTGATTATATAGATCAAAGCTAATAATATAAGTGTAACATGTGGATAAAATAATTAATAAAATATAAAAAATCGAAGATCATCTACATTTCGCTTTTTGCGCGTTTGGTCAAGTAAACATTAGCCTAAGTATCGTTACAGAAGATGACTTACTGGAAATATTTATATTATATATATTATATTTAAAATTACAAGCCAATAATCATATTATCAACCCCAACAAAGGTCTTTGAATCTCATATATAGGCAGATGTATGGCTCTGTGTTGGGTAAGCTCTCGATCCATTAGCAGGGTTTAAAATAAAACAACCGCTAAGAACTTAATTAGCATAATTGAGTGCATTTCCAATGTTTTGGGTCATCAAGATCAGGTGGACATTGCATACAGTGACTTTATGATAGCATTCAACAGAGTTTGGTAATGAGTTCGATTTTAATGATTTTGTTGCGATTTTTTTTTGAGTCGTATTTGAATATCTGCACTCAATATGTGAACATAAAAGGTCACTACTCAAAGCCATTTATAGCTAGCAACATCGGGTATTCCACTCCTTCTATTTTTTATTTTTATCATTGATTTTATCAGCCGCCCATCCTCAAAGTTCGATATGTTCCCTCGGGCTATTATTGTCCTTTAGGTGAGATCTTTCAGACTGGGCGGCAAACCAGTCTCTCAAGAGCCTTGGTGGGTGCCGTCCTCATAGCACCTGTATTTCCCACGCAAGCCAGCCTCTGGACTCCATCTAACTGAGTTCTAGATATGGTCGTTTGCGTTGCGTTGCGTTGCAGTTCGCCATACGATGGCTCCGTAGGTGATAATCGGCCGAACTACAGCCATATTTCTGAATGTATGATAAGTATAACGGGATACAGTAAAGTTGTGATATATTCGGGGTTAGCTTTAATCATTTTTTTTAATGATCTTATGTGACACCATTACCGTATAGCCGGCTATCTGTCTTATAATGATATTGCTTTGGCCATCCATCTTAACTTTTTGTAGATTTTGAAGGTAGGTATTTGTTTTATGTAGACTTGTTAATGTTAGCGTGTAGTATTGGAAATGCATTGTATCATTATAATTATACCTGTTCTGTAATTGGTATTACTGTTGAATAGGAAATAAATAATAATAATAATAATAATAATAATAATAATAATAAACCAAACACATACAGATATAGCCGGAGAAAACATACAGACAAACTCAAATAATACGGACAACCAAAGGTTATTGACGGAAATCGAACAAACATTCAACAAAAATATGCTACTATACAAAGGAAGTAATCCCAGCTACAGGAAACGTCTACCTAAGTTGAAATATAACAGAAACACAAAGAATACAGCTCAAATATATAACAACTACATCAATAAATACATAGACGACGTAAAAAGTGTAGAAGACCTTATAGACATAACATATATCACAGCCATATCAATCACAGATACCTTGGGAATCACCAACAAAAATAAACCAAGTAACAGAAAAGCCAAAACAGATCCAACCAAAAAACCTCCATGGCAAAAACGGTTGGAACACAAAATCAGTCAAATTCGTAGTGACCTTACACAAATGAATAACTCATTGGTAGACCCAAAACAAAAACATGACAAACTCTACAAAAAATTCAACATAAATAACAACACAGGTACAAGAACAGCACAAATATCAGAAGCAATAGATACACTGAAACAAAAACTAATGGCGTCAAGTAAGAAACTGAAGAGGTACATCATCCCCCACAAAAGGAAACAAGACAACACAAACTTCACATCAAGCGAAAAGCATTTCTACCAGAATTTAGAACGAGCAAACGAAGAACCAACAAATATTGTGAACTAATTAAAATCATTAATTAAATATCACCCTGTCGCAAGTTTGAACTTAAACCTGAAAAATGTTATATAAACATTCACTGTTAATTATAAACAATTTGAGCGGTCGACGGGAGCGACTTTAATCCTTAATGATGCAATCATCAGCATTTTGTAACATATAAATACGCCGGCAAACGCCGAATAAATCAGACTTTCGGGTCTCTCAAACCGCTCAGTCTAGTTGCCGTACAGCACACAGGTGCGTACACTTCTAGCTGTTCTATCCCACAACCCCCATAACTGAGAACACTTATACACAGGTATAAGGTTGTCAGGTCCTTACCTAACCTGGGTGAACGTATGCATAGGTATACGGCATTCGGGGGCTACTAAAAAGTATAGAAAGAGTCGAATTTATGAAGCATCAGAACTTCTAGTGAAGGGATAGTTTTTGGGGAGTTTCAAAAAGTAGTTAAAGTGCCTTAGCAATTTGTGATAAACTTAAAAGTCTTACCTTATAAATATCAGAACAAATACCTAAATAAAAGACAACCCGCTCACATAAACTTTATTAATAAAATAGTGACGTCGCTTGCTAGACAAACTTTGAACTAAGCCTCCCTCGAGAAGACATGCATTTCATATTAATTGGGTATAGTGTAAACTCTTAATTCATCTATAATCTTAAACACGCCTTTATTAGTATACAATCTAACCGTTGTTAAGTTTGTTTGTAAATAAACTTGTTATTGTTTTTATCGATGTGTCTCCTTTATTATCTCTTCTCAACTTGACGTAGTGCGTTCCTAAATCTGAGTTGCTCTCCTACACGCTAAGTAAGGCGTGTCGTCACCGATAAAAAACACAAATCGTGACAATATAAAAGCACCAAAACAAGCAGAAGTCGAACAATACTGGAAGTCATTATGGTCAGAACCAGTGGAACACGAGAATAGTGAGTGGATCAAAACAGAGCAAAAAAGAACAGAGACAGTGGAACCAATGATGCCATATGAAATAACGATAGATGAATTAAGAATCATACTGAAGAAGCTGCCAAACTGGAAGGCGCCAGGACAAGATAAAATCTATAATTATTTCTGGAAACATCTTACTTCACTACATAGAAAAATGGTACAAATAATCCAACATGTAATTACCCATCCAACAGAGGTTCCACCATCCTTAACACATGGCATAACATATCTCAAACCTAAGAACGAAAATACACACGATTCTAAAAACTACAGACCCATCACATGCCTTAACACTATATACAAAATTATCACAAAAACAATAGCAGAAAAGGTAACAAAACATATCACAGAGCAAAAAATCGAACACGAAGAACAGAAAGGGTGTACAAAAGGTGCGAAAGGCTGCAAAGAGCAGCTCATAATAGACAGGGTGATAACGAGACAAGCAGAAGCAAAAGGCAGAAACATAGCTGTTGCCTGGATAGATTACCAAAAAGCTTATGATTCCGTTCCTCATACATGGTTGCTCCACATTTTAGAAATCTATAAAATCGATCAGAACATCATACGCTTCCTTAAACAAACAATGAAAAATTGGGAAACAAAATTAATACTCACCCTACCCCACACAGATCTAGAAACTAATAACATAAAAATAAGAAGAGGAATCTTCCAGGGAGACACATGGAGCCCAAAATGGTTTATCTTAGCTCTCAACCCACTAAGCAGCCTTTTAAAGTCGATAAATATTGGATACAGCCCAACAAAAGATTACAAAATATCACACCTGTTCTACGTGGACGATCTAAAATTATATGCTCCGGACCAAAATCAACTATCATCGCTATTGGAAACCACTACTAAGTTCTCCAAGGACATACGAATGAACTTCGGACTAGATAAATGCACATCACTTATAGCAAAAAAAGGTAAAACAACGGAAACTAACAACATAGAGCTTTTAATAAATAACATAACATTCCCTACACTACCCAGCAACGAAACATACAAATACTTAGGAATAAACGAAACACTTACACATAAAACGAAAGAAATGAAAGAAAACATAGAAAACAAATACAAGAACAGGCTAAGAAGAATCATGCACACCAAACTCTACGCAAAAAATAAAATTAAGGCTATAAATACCTGGGCAATACCCATACTAACCTACTCATTCGGAGTCATACAATGGACCTTAACGGACGTACAAGCACTAGACAGACTAACCAGAAAAATCCTAACGGATAATAGAGCCCTACATCCTAACTCGGCTGTTGAATGATTGTATCTACCTAGGAAACAAGGAGGACGAGGCCTAATCAACATCGAACTAACACATAACATTCAAATACATAGCTTACAAAAATACTTCAACATGAAGGCAACACAGTCACCACTACACGCGTCTATCAAACAAGCAGACAAAAAATACACACCGCTCAGCACACACACACACAGATGCAACAAATAGACAAGAAAACATTCCTCACAAACATCACACAGACATGGAACAGCAAAAAACTACATGGCAAATTCAAGAACGATCTGGATAAACAACATCAGCTCTCAACCAAGTGGATCGAACTCGGACACCTGTACAGTGAAACAGAAGGATTCATGTTCTCCATACAGGACCAAGTTGTGCCGACAAAAAATTACCAAAAGTACATCACAAAAACTAACATAGAAAACGATAACTGTAGAGTGTGTAAATCAATGCCCGAAACGATACAACACATAACATCAGGATGTTCTATCCTAGCACAAACAGAATACCTAAACAGGCACAATCTGACAGCCAAAATCCTCCACAAATACTTACTCCACAAACATAACATTAAAACAATAGAAGAGCCGTACTACAAATACACACCAGACCAAGTCAACGAGAACCAGAATTACAAAATATACTGGGACCGAGGAATTATAACCGATAAAACAATTATAAACAATAGATCAGATATAACAGTAATAGACAAAATTAACAAAATCACAATGTTAATAGATATTGCACACCCCCTGGACCACAACATACAGAAGACAATAACAGAGAAAATACGAAAATACACGGACCTAGCTGAAGAAATAAAATCAATGTGGAAAATGGAAGAAGTCCTCATCCTCCCCGTAGTCATCTCAGTCACAGGCCTCATACCACCGGAGTTACCCGCAGAATTCACAAAACATAATCTTGCACATCAACTAATAACAGACATGCAAAAATCAGTGATCCTAGAAACATGTCGGATAGTCAGGAAAATCCTAAAATAAGTCAACAAGGTGTGAGTTTTGCGAAAGCCCTCACTACCTTTTACCACATATGTAAATATGAGACTAAACAAAGAAAGAAATAATAATAATAATAATAATATCATCCTCCCCGTAGTCATCTCAGTCACAGGCCTCATACCACCGGAGTTACCCGCAGGATTCACGAAACATAATCTTGCACATCAACTAATAACAGACATGCAAAAATCAGTGATCCTAGAAACATGTCGGATAGTCAGGAAAATCCTAAAATAAGTCAACAAGGTGTGAGTTTTGCGAAAGCCCTCCTACCTTTTACCACATATGTAAATGTGAGACTAAACAAAGAAAGAAATAATAATAATAATAATAATAATAATAATAATAATAATAATGATAATAATGCTTAATAATTATAAGCATCACATGCAAGAGGCAGTAATGATGATTTGTACATAAAATAGTTGACGCCTTCGCCTCCCAACTTGGTGTAGGCACCATTTATTTTATTTATTTAATACCACATTGTACAGAAATCCAGAATCGAGAATAGGAAACCTTCAAAAAATATAACAAATTGTAATATCAAAAATACGCAACATGCATTTACAATGAAAAACATGTATTGAAACTTTAAAGAGTTAGCAAGGATATCACCTAATTATCACTACATTTTAATAGTAATTGTTGGGGAAACACCCCAACAAGTGTATTAACTTGTCGTTTTTCACTGTATAGTTTGGGGATAACACCCTGTATGTCCGTAGTATGAATGAGCCATAATTAATCTACGAATATATTTATTTCACCCCAGGTAAACGGAAATTTGTGCATTTAAAACATTGGGTTTCAGTTACTCCTTAGTCCGAACCTGGATTGTCGGTATAAGAGAATCCATTATATGAAACAATCGCGAGAAGTAAATTGTCATTCTCTGTCAAGGAAAACGTTTTTGAACGTTTGAATTTAATATGTCTTTGTCTCTGTCAATGTTGTGTAAGCAACAATATGTCAAATAAAGAAAGAACATTTTCTACCCTCTCAAAACGCATCCCGCGAATTTCCCACTCCATTTCAGTTTGCCACCTGCCGGTAGGAAAAAGTCAATTTAGTACCGTAGTATAGTGTACAGTACAAGCGTTCACTCGAACATCAGCTAAAGTGGTAGCTCCTTCGCGCCAAAGGTCAAATCCTTTTAGGCCATTTCTCATTTGTTTGCACAGATATTTAGAGAACTCCTTTGGGCGTTTTAATACATTTTCTCGAAAAAGCGTTACGTCTCACCTGATGCTGTGGTTGAAGATAGGAGAAGGTAAAATGGCGGTTGGAAATTTGTAGCTAGACAAATTGTTCCTGTACTCTAGACTGAAATTTAAATCAGGGGTTCGAAGTCATATCCCTGTCCTAGTTGTTAAGTAGATAGAATTGGAAAGGATATAAAGTATCAAGGTATTCTGTGAGAACGAAAAAGTTGCTAAAACACATAACATAACATAAAAGTTTATTAAATTTAGTAAAGACAAAGGTTTACTTTTAAATCAACCAATTAAGAAATTTCATTAAATATTTATTAATAAGTAACCTTGTAAGTATATTCAGTTTTATGTGTGAACGAATGAATGCGTGAAAGTAGTTAGAAATTGTGTATATTTATCATATTTAATGCAAATTAATTATTGCATTATTAAAGTACGTAATACCTAAAGTACCTGTTTCAATTCACAACCTATGTATAAAACCCCCACCTCCCTATTTTAATACAGTCCATTAATTAATGTGGATTATACAGTTAATTACCACCCCCACCTTTATGGTGATAAATGATTAAGAAATAATTGTTTATCCCGACCAGTAATAATACAAAATTTAAATTTTAGAACGCACTTACGTACACACAGGTCTTAAAAAATAGACGAAATCAATAACCGGTACCGTATTCAACAGTTGCTAATTTTTTTATCCTTTTAAACAACACTGCCTGTGGGCTTTGTATCCTTATTTTTGTAATATCAGTATAAAATTGAAGCTAGAACGGTCTTCTGCTGTTGTATTTGCTTTTAGCAGAAATAAAAGTATAAAAATGATTGAAGAGTGCTTGAAGTCTAGAAAGCGTCTTAATTCTGTGAAAATCGTAAGTTAAATAGATATTTAGGTTTTATTTCTGTATTAGGCGTTTTACTGTATATTTATTTTATCCGGCTTTTGTTTAAATGGACACCGAGTAGAGACAGACACTACTCCGGTCTAGGGTTCGTTCAATAGTAGTTTTAATTATTAAAAGGCTGTATTAGATTTCCGCACTTTGCGGCCTTATTTAAAAAAGAAATAGGTTTATTGCTGATATGTATTTACATAAATGTAAGACAGGATTTTTCTACAAAACACGAGCAGGAAAATCGGCATATTTACGTTTCCGTGCTAAATTCAAGGCATTGTGGTCTTGAAATGAACTCTGAAAAGTAAGACAGTATTTGGTTCCAATCACTTGCCTATTTCAAGGCGTCCCATCTCAAACAGTGCACTGATTTGTAAGATGTATGGAAGCTACAATCGGCCCGGGAAGCGTGTATTTTGGAATCATTTGAGTAACTTCTATTTGGATTTTGGGTATGCCTTGGTTAGTATTTGTTGGTTTTCCTGTTGGAGCAATTGAAGGGCAGTGCATGGTGTTTTAATATTTGACGATGACACGTGGTCCTACTTTTCCTCATTACAACTGCAAAATACCACGTTCATTGTCTTACACTTTCGGTTTTATTTTAAAAATATTAATGAGAAAATATATTTAAAATTGGACGCATCTTATTGAAATGTACAGGGTGGCCCGTTTATTATGGGATGACACCTTATCTCAGAATCTATGGCGTGTACCAAAAAAAGTTTAATACAAAAGTTGTTTGGATTTAGTTAAATTTTGAAAATATTATATTTTTATATATAGAGTGTTCGTATTTTCGTGGGCAAGTATCCACTTACTTATTTTCAATACAATACCTTGTATATGAAGACATTTTTTAATTCCTCAGAAAATTCTAGATATATTTTATAATTATATAATATCCTATACCTAAGTCTAACCGCTTTTGACATATTTTGAATTTTATGTCAAAACTGACGTTTGCAGGTCTAAATATAACTATCAATTTCTCATATTGAAAGCCTTTATTATTTAATGGGAGTTGGTTTCCTTGTAGAAGAGGATCTACTTTAGTAGTCTGTGTTGGCATTTATAATAAATAAATACAGGGTGATCAAAAACTAATATTAAAAATTTAAATGAAAAAAACGTCATTTTTTCAAATGAAACCCCCGTATTTTTATAATTTTATCTTATATATGCTATACGGCTTTTAAGTTTTGTTATTAGTTGGTCATGACGGCGAGGCGTGACGAAGAAAATCAATCGAGCACTACAGAAATGACACTATTTCTTGTCATCTGACAATACACTTATTTATTACCCCAGCCGGGACAATTAAGTTATTAACCTTTCGTCGGGCGCAGCTGTTCTAGCAGATACAACAGTCTTTCATTTGCATCGAATATGTTAAAATCCCCACCGCATAGGTGGGTAGCCTCCTATAATGTGTTTAGAAATGTAAACATTGGTAGTGTTCTTCTCTATGCTAAAATGCGATTTTTTGTAAATTATAACGTAATCAGGTGCAGAAGAAATCAAAATGTTTGCCACGTGCACATCAAAGCTTCTAACACAAACTGCCACGGACGTATCGATAGCTGGTCTAAACATAGGAGGCTACCTATGCGGTGGAGATTTTAACACTATAGGTTACATACATGATGCAAAATAAACACTATTGCATCTGCTAGAACAGCTGCGCCCGACGAAAGGTTAAAAACTTAATCGTCCCGGCTGGGGTAATAAGCAGTGGCGTGTCCAGCCATTTAGAAATGGGGAAGCTGTGGAGGTGAATGCGCCGCTGGAGGCTAACCCGGGAGCCTGTGCTTTTTTCAAATAACCCTTCCTTATTCTGTACTGAACAATCATTTTCGTACTGCAGGTTATGCTTTAATTTGGACGAAACTGTATCTTGGCGATGCAGTCTGGAAATTAGTAAGGAATCCCAATGATTAAGACCTTACTTCGGTGTTGCTGCCATATTTCGGCAGCAACATCTTAAATATAGCTTTGAAGCGAGACAGTATGATACAAGAATATAAAGATATCAGACTGATCATAGGCAAGGGAATTCTACTCCATATCGTCACGAATAGTCTTGGTGGTGGTCGCGTTTTTAAAAGAATAACTTCTCAGGGAAGACCCGCGTCGCGATTAGTACAATGACGGAGTCTCAACGCTTCCCTTAATCTACCACTGTATATTCTATTCGTGAAGACACGCCTTGCTTAGCGTGCCGGGGGGTAACTGAGGTAGGCCGGGGCCGAGTTACGTTGGGTAAGAAGAGATGATAAAGTAAGCACGTTGGGTTTATAACAATAACAATGTATTAACGATAAAACTTTAACAACGATTATTGGTCAGAAAAGTGAGATTCTATTATACCCGATTACTAAGGTGCGCATGTTTTCTCGAGATGAGGTATTGTTTATAGGTCTTTGTTTACTGTCGTATAATTATAGTTTATCTTAAGAGTTGGGTTTTATTTAAGAGCACTAAAATATTTCACTAAACTTTTTAACTGACTGATTTGACTTTACTACGATGGTTGTGAAACCCCTGGTCCTCGCAGTCAAATGCCTAACCGGTGGCACGTTTGGTATGGAATAAAGGAGTAGAACCTAAAGCAGCTGTATAACTAACTTTAAGAGCGGATAGAACCCGAAGGCAGCTGTAGAGCTAACCTGGGAGCTGGTTGTGGTGAGAACAAAGTCTGAAGAACTGAAGGTTCGGTAGCGTATTTATATTAAAAACGTGATGATCATTGCATGCTTAAGGTTGAAAATCGCTCCCGTTGATTGCTCGCGTTGTTTATAGTTTGCCTTTAATGTTTATATAACAATCTCCAAGTTCAAGTTCAAACTTAGCACAGGGTGATATTTCTTTCGTAGCTTATGCAATTTAGTAGATTACAATATTAATATTAACAACAAATTAAATGAAGCAATGAATGCCGCTATTTTGTTTCTAAATGTAAAATTTCACCTCTTTCTAGTTTATATTTGTGAAAGCAGGGCAAGGAGCTCATTCATCATTGAAGATATCAACCCAAAAGGTGTAAAGAAAAAGCAAGTTAAATTTTCGAACAACCCTAATTTTATTCAATGTCAGTTTATTATGCAAGGCAATGATGGATCAAATTTGAGATTTGACTACTTGACCATCTGGATTCATCATTAATCAACAGACTCGTACAACTAGAATTTCTGAATAAAGTAATTATCTATAAGTGCCATAAATGTAACATTAAATAAGTAAGGAAAGTTTCTTTTAAAATATATCTTTTTTATAATTTCTCCATGAAGCCATCCTAAATTTAGTATTTTCAGATAATACAATTCGTAAAACCGATCGAAATTGAGGGTAAACAATAACAGTTTTCTGAAATTTTTCAAAATATAGAATGATTGATATGAGACAAGAATATTAATTTAATTAATTACTATAAATTTTAAAGAAACTTTAAAATTCTATTGAATCATCATTATATTCTCGCTGACCGGATCCGGCATTTAAAATTACAACAATCAGAATTACTTTGTCCAATTAACCTTTTCTAGCAGTTGGTTGGATGGTGACCAACAAAAAGATTCGCATCTAGCGAGCGACGGGAAAAAACCGTGACAGTTAGGTGGGCTTCCAACGGGTTTAGTGGTCTAGTGGTTTGATGCTGTGCTTGTGATACGATGCTTCGGATTTAATTCCCGTTAGTGGCAAGGCTTTTTCTTCATTTTGGGCATGACTTAGGTTAATTTTGTTTGATTGCGTCCCCGAAGCGAGCGTCGCGACGGGGTGAAATGAAATATTAGAGATTCTAAAATAGGAAATAAACCCTCTAAATAGTAGACAAACCAAGTCCCGCCCATTATGGTTTATAACCGTTGCTCGCTAGAGGCGAGAAGAAAAAGCGTCTATCGCGATACGACCAATCTAGTGCTGACCCTGGCCGTAAAACTGGTGAAAAAACATGAGAAAATTTTTTGCATTCAACAGTAACAAAAGCCACAATCTGCAGCCAAAGTAGTTTACCATCCAACCACTGGACTATGAAGATTCATACAAAAAAATTGAACGAGTCTACTAGTATTCGAGACCCTGATGTGAAAAACATATCCAATATCACTTCATGAAAATCTAATGCCACATTAGGCTGCGTGACGCCTTAAGGCAACCTCTTATTTGAGATTGGTTGCCTATATTCTGGCGTTAGATCAGCTTGCACATTTCCGTCCAATCCGCTTGTACATTTCCATCCTATTTGCCGAGATTTACCCTCATACCGCCGCGCCGGGTAAGATGTTAACACTAACCGTAAAAAACAACGCGAGCGAAGCCGCGGGTAAATGCTAAAAGTGTCGTATTTCCTTTACTATACTTTACGCGTTTAAAATAGGATTAAAACTAACTGTAATAATCAACGTGAGTGAAGCCGCGGGTAAAAGCTAAAAGTGTCCTATGTCCTTTACTATACTCTTGAAAATATCTGTACAAAATTTCATGATGATCGGTTGAGTAGTTTATGCGTGACAGCATAAGAAACAAACAAACAAACACATCCGCATTTTTCGCTTTTCTAATATTAGTTAGGATTCTTTAATAATACTTACTGGCAGCTTCAATCGGAGTGGATTAATTCACTGCACAAATTCGACATGCAAATCTAATGGATCCAAATACACTGCGAATATAATATAATAATATATTGAGGAGCCGGCCCGTCCACAATTGAAACCCTATCTTTGATCTCGGTCTCTTCCACATCATCTGTCCGAACTTACTATCTTTCTCTGACAAAATTTGATTGTTGAACGGGCCGGGGTCTAAACTAATACGAGGAGCGATCAGTATTATATATTTTGCTATTTATTTCAATGCGTGGATGCAGTACACTTTAAGTTGGTCATACCCCGTCACATAGGCCTTCACTTTTCCCTCCCCACATATGATTTCCATCTCATTTGTCGAGTTTACCGTCATACCGCAACGTAAGGTGTTTACACATCAAAAACCATAAACTTATAATGCGGTATGTTTCGTATAAGTTCCGCGTTGTTTGCATTGAATGATAAACAACTTAAGTGCGAATTCAAAAGAAATTACGATAAAAACTTAAGCACGAAGTAAATCATATCAGAAAATATAAGGTTAAACGATTTGATATATTTTGGTACTTGCTCTTAATATTGCTATTTATTTTACATGTATTTTGATATGCAGATTAGATATGTATTCCTGTAATAAGAATTGTTTTATTTACTTTTTCAGATTGCTGTGCTGAACAAAGAACTTATGAGAAATTCTATGGCCTATTATCTCAGCGATTCTGTCAAATAAATAAAATCTATGTACAGCCTTTTCAACAAATTTTTAAAGATACTTATGCCACAACACATAGATTGGATGCAAACAGACTCAGAAACGTCAGCAAATTTTTTGCTCATTTGCTTTTTACAGATGCCATAAGCTGGGAAGTTTTAGAAATAATGAAAATGAATGAAGAAGATACTAATAGTTCCAGTCGAATTTTTATCAAGATCTTGTTCCAAGAATTAGCTGAATATATGGGATTGGGAAAATTAAATCAGAGACTCAAAGATCCGTAAGTATAATAAACATTATTTTAAACACAGAAATATTTAAGTAAATAAAAATATTTATTTTAAAAAACGGATTCGTCATATTCTTGATATGATTATATTATCCTTTTTATGATTAGAGTTGGGGCTGGGAGTCGCCAATATTTCGAACGCCAAATGAATATTCGGACCTATTTTCGAGTTTTTTTTTGTTGATCATTTGTAAAATCTTTGAAGTAAAAGACTTTGTGTATTAGAAAAACTAGTTATAAACGAATTTTAAATGTCTACCAAGAGCGATGTCCCAAAATTTGACATTGTATAAAAATTTTATATTTACAAAAAAAAGACATAGCTCTGGGGCATATGAAATTGAATGGCTACCTAGAATACATTTCTTCGGATATTGATGGGATTAGTCGATCAAAACCCACTTCCTGGTAGTTCTACGATAATTTTGTTCATGCTGAACCTTACGCAGGGACATATAAAATAACGTTTATTAAAAAAACACCTCTTTACTACTAATTTATTTATAGTTTTCAACAGAATCACAATATTCGTCATCAGCACTATTTTCTATATATCAATTTGTTGATAATTATTTTCGTATAGATCGCCATCGCCTTCACACACACGAAGTTCTGTGCATAGGATTTTGAGCGCTGCATTTTACAAACTCCAGAACATTTTTCCTTTACACAGAATGTTGCTAATCAGCACGTCGCCATCCGATAACCTTAATGTGCTTAATAATGAAAGGTGACAGATATCCGCTCGTAAGAGGCAGATTTTAATTTTGAGTCTCTTTTTTCACATCCACCAGCGAAGTCCATTCATTCATTTCTGATACATACACTTTCAAAATAAATTTATCAATTATATTCAGCAAAAAAATTAATTTGGCTATAATGTCAGGTATTTTAGATTTAACTTCTTTGATGTAGCTTTACATAAATTAGGTTTCTCCTTCTTTATTGGAGCACACAAGTTGTTAAATCTGCCTCAGTGCGCTCATTTTACAACCTTTTTGTGATATTCTTATTGTAAGCTTTTAAATATTTTCATTGAACACAGCTTTTGCAGTGACTGCCATGATACGTTACCCCGTTGATTGATGCTTTTATAATATTGCAAATGCGTTACACATCGTGACATCTTCATGCTGACGTTTCCCTTTTGGCGATGGTGATATTTTGGTTCGCGTCTTCTGCATTACCAAACACATTTTTGGTTTCTGCAAGGAATCCTTGCGAGGGCTGGAGCGGATACTTTCATGCTCAATTTCTAGAGATTCATCTGAGTCCAAAGCACAAAAAGTACAGTAGATTTTTTGTTGGAAAGTTGAGTTTAAGAAGCTTCTTGTCAGCTTTTTTGATCTCTTAAAAAGTTCGTCATATCCAAGGCAAAAAAGTAATGAACAAAGGCTTCTGGTGAAGCAAGATGTAATTCACAATTAGCTAATCTGGCAGATCTTATATACAAGAGGCTTGTATAGACCATATTCATGTATTCCAACCTACTTTACATGTTCGTTTTGCAGGACCGGATGGAATACCTGCCATCGTGTTATAGAACTGCGCCAACACTCGTTTTTTCCAGGCTTTTTTCTCTGTCTTACGGAAAAGGGATTTACCCATCTTCTTGGAAAGTAGGTCGAGTGCAACCTGTTCCAAAAAAGGCAAGAAAACCACGCCCTCAAACGATCGTCCAATTGCCTTGCTTCCAATATTCTCCAAAGTCATGGAACGTGTAGTCATTCAGCAACTACTCAAGTACCTCGAGAACAACAAAATAATCAGCGATAATCAATACGGCTTTCACAAAGAGAGATCGACAGGAGATATATTGGCCTATGTCACTCATATATGGAGTATGGCAATTGAGAACTACGGAGAGTCTCGAGCGATTGCGTTGGATATTTCAAAGGCATTTGACAGAGTTTGGCATGACGGACTGCTCAACAAATTACCGTCCTTCGGACTGCCAGCCTCTCTCTGCCGCTAACTTGCCAGTTTCCTTAAGAGCCGATCTCTGCACGTTGCGGTCGATGGACACATCTCGGACACATTCACCATCAACGCGGGCGTGCCTCAGGGCGCAGTACTTTCACCAACTCTGTTCCTCATCTATATTAATGACCTGCCAACCGAAACAAATAATCCTGTTTACAGTTTTGCAGACGACAGTACTCTTGTCTCCCACTTTAGATCAGAAAAACCCTTACTAGCGACTGAGACTCATCACCGCCATCATTATGGCAGGGTCGACCATTCCTTCATCCTCGTCAATCGGACTGCTGGATATCTCGGTCAACAGCAATATGTCCTGGCATGACCACGTTGCTAACATCGCAAAATCAGCCTCCCAGAAGCTTGGTGCGCTATTTCGCAACAAAAAACTATACACCGCAGCAGTTGCTCTTGCTTGACAAAGCGCAAATAAGACCGTGCTTAGAATATTGCTCACATAATTATCTGGGATGCCGCACCAAAGCACACCCTAAAGCTGCTGGATTCAATTCAGAAGAGAGCTGTGCGTCTCGTCGGTGACCCGGAGTTGACCCGGAATCTAGATAGTCGGGAACACCGCAGACATGTAGCCGAGATATCTCTGTTTTACAGATACTTTCACGGCAGATGTTCGCAGGATTTGGTCCGACTCATCCCGCCCCTGGCAGCACCTGGAAGACAAGTCAGTTCACGGCAAGAGCGCACCAGTTCGTCGTACAACTGGACAGACCTAGAACATCGCTTTACAAGAACTCCTTTGTCTGGCGCACTGCATCCCACTAATTACAACTTACAAATATTCAAGAGCCATGTCAATCAACATCTTCTCACACACACCGCTCGTCGAGCGCCATAGGGTCTCCCTTTAGTGTGTGTGCCACCGCCATAAAAAAAAATAGTCTTCAGTCTCAAAGGCCTTCATAAAACTGCTAAAATTTGTACGGCATTTGTATGGAGTGTCATCATTTATTTGAAAGTTGTTGACCCTCTAGTTCATGTAGAAAGCGTGTATATAGAAAACGTCAATTTAACAATCAAAAAACGCAAGCCTAATGTCCTTTCACGTGAGTTCGACAGCAGATATCCGCCTGCGCCGCCGTAAGGCCCTCGTCATCATGAACTCTAACTCAACTCGTAACACAGACCCGACCTGCTTCTCAGCCGTGTCCGTTCTATAGCTATTGAAATCTATGGTCGCGGCTTGTGTGCAATTAGCACTCATGAATAGATGGATCGACGGCTTGGCGGATTTGTCGGCCTGTGAATGGGAGCCTTTAGCCTTCACACCTTCACCTATCCTACTTACAACTGGTCCGACAACAGAGCATCGCACATTATCTTAATGCAATGCGAAAAATTTGCCGTAATAAAAGGGGGCAAATGATCGATTGGATACATCAATTTAAAATAAAAAGGGACTATTAAGTGCATTATTATACTTTATAAAAACATCAAGCAAATGAAGACTAATTGTTTAAGTATTTCCGTACCAAAGTATCATTTTTGATTACCTCATGTCAGGATTAGTTATATAGAAGGTATAGTAACGAAAATAATCCAAATATTTGTGGATTTATTGCGGTCACATTGGTTACTTATCGGAAGTAATTGCACAAGTGCATCAAAATTACCGATAATTTTGCATGACAGTGTGTTGTCTAAAAACTGCATGAGTTAATTTTCATATTTTGGAGAAAGAGCCCGACACCGAAGGTGGAGGGCTCTTTTTCCAAAATATGAAAATGACCGAATGCAGTTTTTCTAAGACAACACGCTCGAATACAAAATTATCTGGTTATTTTTATGCACGAGTGTAATTCGGGGGAATATTTCCCGAATGAGGACATGGTTTTAAAAATATGTTTTTATTCTCTTTTTTAATTCAAAAACGTACATGTAACTGTAAACTAAAGAAAGAGACGCAAAAATACGATTTTTTTTAATCCGAAACGAGACATTTTCAATAATATATTTTGACTTTCCTTTGACGTTATTTATAAATTGTCCCTGTCAACGTAAGGTTACAATGGAACCCATAGAGACATACGATGCAATTATCGCTGTGCTCTTTCGGTTTCTGCAGTGCAATTATCGCTGTAATTTTTCGATAATTGCATTCCTCTAATGGGATTTTTTATACATGAGGGAAATATTCACCTGTAAGTTTTTAATATGGTCACGGAGTATTGTTCATCACCTTTCTTATGAAACCATTAATTTGTTTCCGTTACCGTAAGTTTGTTACAATATTATTTGTTTTATTACTATAATTCAATTAAGAGTCCCGTCCAGATTCTTCGATTTGGACTATTTTAAAAGTCATTGATTGCACCTCCAAAATATTTGTTTTCAATTTTCGATTAAACAAATATTCGATTGCAAATCTAAGAATAATTCGAAGCTTTGTTTATGTATATTTTGCGCAAGCCCCATACATTCACACTATAGGTTACCTAACTGTCGTTAAAAGTAGTAATAAATATCAGTTAAAGTTCCCAATAACCTGATGTGTGCTGTGGGTATCTAGGTTATGTAAAATGTGTGGAGTAAATGATAAAACCTAAAGTGATCATGATCACTAAAATCTGTGGCGACCATTCTTTGCGTTCTTTGT
>MU193733.1:8899-22246 GCA_016904865.1 Pissodes strobi | reverse complement strand
TTTTATAAGCGCACCTTATGATATCCTGCTGTCCGTCAACGTGTTAAAGTAAAAATAATTTTTAAATTTATCGTTCATTTCTGAGCAGATTTAATCTCTTATTTCTTTTTCGTCCGACGCATGGTTTTCGCTTAAAAAATAAAAATCGTTTTTCTGCAAGCTGAAATCCTCGCTGAAATTCTAATATGGTAATTATTGACACTTGAAAGTTTTCTTTTATTCTTTCCTAAAGCAAAATCAATTAATAATTATTTCTGAATTAATTAACAATTGATATTAACCGAACTTAATAGTTTGAAAAAAGAAAAAAAAGATTTCCACACAACAATCACTGCATCAGATTTTTAGCGATTTGACCCTGAAGTAAAACGATTTTTAATTTTTTATGCGAAAACCATGCGTCGGACGAAAGAAAATCAAGAGATCAAATTTGCTCAGAAATAAGTCAGAAAATCAAACATATTTTTTATTTTAAATGAAAGCAGTGGCGTACCATATTTTTCTCCAAAAATATTCAATGCAAAACACGTACGGACGCCAATGATAGAAATAATCAAATTGTTTGTACATCAGAAAATGCAACTTGGTGCATAGAAGACGTGTACCAAATTTCATAAAGATATCTACAATAGTACCACAGTTATTATATAAAACAGATTTTTTTCTGAAAACTTTACCACCCTGTATCTGAAAAATTAAGACGCGTAGGACATATGTTCATATGAAGTTTTATTCTTAAAATGAGTTCAAGAATCAACTCCTTAAATATTAGCATATCATTAAGGAACACACACCCTGTATAGGAGAAATTCGCAATAATGTAGTACTAACTAGTGCATATAATCGATAATATAACGTACATTAGTGGACAGTTATCAACTATTTAAAATGATAAGAGTTTTCTTGAAATATAATAATTCTTATTGTTGCAATTCAGTTTTATGAAATGCTAAAATTATTTTTTTAGATAATATAGTACTATAGTGCAAATAATCGATAATATTATCATGTAGTGCCCAATTATTTCAAATGATAAAGAGTTCTGGAAATTTCTTTTAAAATACAATTCCTATTTTTGCTGAGGGTTTAAGACATAAAATTAGGGGCTTGGGTCATTTGCGCGTCGCGGTCACTTTTACCTTTTGCTAGGGATTTATTGCCCCGATTAGGACAGTTGTTGGCAAAAGAGGGATTACGGAATGGTACCGTCTGTAATATAAATGTTAGATATAATACCCCCGTTACGTTTGGTCCTCAAAATTTGAAAACTTTATGCCTGGCCCTCCTAGCTTCGCTCGCTACGGGGGCCCAACGAACAGTAACTAACCAAAACTAACCCAAGGCATACCCCAAAATCAGGATTTTTTTAAATGCATTCGCACCGGGGGCAACCAACAAAAACTAACCCAACGCATGAAAAGCAACTTCCACGTCCAGCTATTGATTGCACCTAGAAGAAACCCTTTTTAGGTATAAAACGGCAGGACTTAGAGCTTTTCTATTTAAATTGAGCCCTTGTGTCTGACCCGTCGAGTTTCGAGGACCCTACGTTTTTATAAAAGCTGTTAAGGCACTTCGTATTAGAACTGTCATCATTATAAGGTTTCGGCCACGTTTACTAGAAAAGAAGAAGAAAAAGGTTAGACATATAAGTAGACGTATGAGTAAGATAGATGAGTAAGCAATTTTAACTTTGTAGAAGTTATTTTATTCTTTCTGTATAATTATAGAAAAGTATCTAGAAGATTGATGTTTTTGCAATGGTGAACATTTTTATCGAGATTGTCCTAAGAAAAATACAGACAGAGCTCGAGGTTTTTCAAGACGAAGTAGAGGAGCACGAAGAGGAAGTAGCTATACTCGAACTAGACATGCAAATCTGTCAAACCAAGAAAATAACAAGGAAATTGCATTCATTGCTTTAAGCAGTAATACAAATCGGACTACCTTGTTCTAGACTCTGGATGCACACACAGCATATGGTTATGGGAGAAATGGAACCATACATGACAGACATCAAGGAAATTGAGACCATTAAGATTGGAACAGCAAAGGACAATCAGATTTTATATGCAGAAAGAAGAGAAACATTGAAAGGCAAGTATCAGGCTAAGGACATTAAAATAGATGCTTTGATTGTGCCAGGTATGTCACATAATTTGATTTCTGTGTCTAAATTATTAAAGCAAGGTTTCAAGGTTATGTTTAATAATAATAGAGAAGGTAAAAAACAGGCAGTTTTATCTAAAAATGAGTCAAGTTTTTACTTCAATTCAATTAATGATTTATTTTTTTAAGCTTTGATTTTAAAACACAAAATTGCCAGAAAAAAAAAAGAGTCTAACTTGTACGTAGGTGAAAATGTAGATAGAAAACTTTGGCATAAGAGATTGGGTCACATAAATAGGCATAGTTTAAGTAAGTTAGGTTTACCTTTTGATAATGAAGTTTGTGGCATATGTGCTGAAGGGAAAAGTACTAGAAAGCCTTTTTTTAGACTTGGAAAGCGAACTGCTAAAATTGGTCAATTGATTCATTCTGATATTATGGGTCCTTCAAAAATGCCCACACCAGAAGGTCACAGGTATTTTCAAGTGTTAATAGATGATTATTCTCATTTTTTGATTGTTAAATTATTAAAAAATAAAAGCGAGGGTGATCAAAACATAATTGATTTCATAAAATTAATAAAAACTCAACATGGGCTAAAAACGCAAAGAATTCGTGTAGACAATGGCGGGGAATTTGTAACGAATGATTTAAAATATTTCTGTAGAAATAAAGGTATTGAGTTGGAGTACACGATGCCATATACTCCGCAGGAAAATGGTGTATCAGAACGTATGAACCGAACAATTATGGACAAGGTCAGAGTAAAATTCGCTGAAACGAATTTACCAAGAGAATTATGGGGTGAAGCAGTTCTATGTTCAGCATATGAAATAAACAGGTCGCCCACAGAAGCCAACAATGGAGAAACACCAGCCCTCAGATGGTATGGTAAAAATGACTTGTCAACATTAAGAATTTTTGGGATTATTTTAGGCTTGGGCTGTAATTTTACCTAGACAAAATAAACTTGAGAGAAGAGCACAACCGTGTATACATATAGGTTATACTGGACCTGGATATAGATTGTGGGATTATGAAAATAACAAGATTATTTGCTCCAGAGATGTCAGATTTAATGAAAAACAAATTCATTATGATGAAATAAAGAAGAAAAGAACAGAAGATGAAGAAAAACAGATAGCAATACAGATTATTGAGGAGGTGAACGATCTACAACGAGGCATAAATCAGATTGAAATAGAAATACAAGAAAGTGATACAGAAGAAGCAATTCAACAGGAAGAGTAAGAAAGTTCAAGCTCAGAAAGTTATGAAGACTGTAGAGTACCGACGACCGAAACTACTAGCAGAGGAAGACCAGTAAACAAACCGAAGCATCTAAGTGAATATGAAACCTACATGGCATGGCATATTGTCTGATATCATCTAGTGAGGAAGATCCTATAGAATACAAAGAAGCAATAAATGATAAAGAATGGGAAGAAGCAGTTAAGAAGGAATTAGAGTCACTTGAAAAATTAGAAACATGGAAGGAGACAAAGCTACCAGAAGGAAAGAGAGCAATTCAAACAAAATGGGTATTCAGAACGAAAGAAGATGGGACTATGAAAGCTAGAGTCGTAGCAAAAGGATTTCAGATAAAGGAGGAGGATTCTTTTCAACCAGTATACTCTCCAGTAGCAAGAACCTCAACAATAAGGCTTCTTTTATCGATTTCACTGCAAAACAACTGGAAGGTAAGACAATTAGACATTCCTACTGCTTTTCTGAATGAATTTTTGGAAAGTGAAGTATATATTTATGCACCAGAAGGATTAAAAAGTAAAACCCCTATATTGAGACTAAATCGAGCGCTCTATGGGTTAAAGGAATCGCCCAAAGTGTGGAACGACACGTTCAATGATTTTGCTTTAAAGAATAACTTTAAAAGATCAAAATATGATTGTTGTCTATATTACAATGGAAAGATATGGATTCTGATTTACGTGGACGATATATTATTAGTTGGAGAGCAAAAATATATAGGAGAAATTGTAAAATTTCTACAGAAGTACTTCAAAGCAAAAGATTTAGGAGAGATCAAAAATTTCCTGGGTATGAATATAACAAGAACAGAAAATACACTGAAAATTGATCAGTTCAAATTTATAGAAGTTAATGAGAAATTTTAAAATGGAAAATTGTAACCCAAAGGCAACACCAATGGAGAAAGGTTTTCAGAATAATGAAGAAAGCAAGATACTTACAGACACATCCTATCGACAGCTTATTGGAGGATTAATGTATCTAACTACAACTAGTAGACCAGACATTGGTTATGCTGTTTCCTACCTTAGTAGATTCTTAGATCGACCAACAAACGAAATGGAATGCTGGAAAACGAATATTACGGTATCTGCAAGGTACAAAAGATATGGGTTTAATTTATTATAAGAATAATACTGGAACAGACCAAAAATTAAGAGGATATTCAGATGCTGATTGGGGAACTGATAAGAACGAAAGGAAGAGTGTTAGTGGTTGCGTGATATTATATGGTGAAAACCCAGTATTATCGTTCTCAAAGAAGCAAAACTGCGTCGCACTGTCTTCAGCTGAAGCGGAGTACGTGGCAGCGGCTGCTTCTGCCCAAGATCTTATGCATTTAAAGGGGATTTTAAGAGATCTTCAGTTGAAAAATGAAACTATTTAATTTTGTGACATTAAAATTTCAATTATGATGTCAAAAAGTAACGAACACTCGAAAAGGGCTAAACATATCGATATAAAGCATCACTATTTAAAAGATCTGGTGTTACGGAAGGATATTAGCATGGAATATGTTTCAACAGATCAAAATTTAGCAGATATTTTGACAAAGGCTTTAAGTAAAGATACATTTATTTATCTTAGGAATAAGATAAGTATAAGTTAAAATGTATTCATATTTGCAATTTTTATATAAAAATTAAAAAATCCAGGAGGAGTATTAGAACTGTCATCATTATAAGGTTTCGGCCATGTTTACTAGAAAAGAAAAAGAAAAAGGTTAGACATATAAGTAGAAGTATGAGTAAGATAAATGAGTAAGCAATTTTAACTTTGTAGAAGTTACTTTATTTTTTCTGTATAATTATAGAAAAGTATCTAGAAGATTGATGTTTTTCTCAACTCCCAACCATATACTGTAACACTTAGAACTTGTTCGGTTAGTTCTTAGTTTATAACAAATCAACACAAATCGAGCTTTTGTCAAGAAAGAAACAAATCCTATACAGAAAACACTAAGATACAAATAAAATAGCAGATATAAAATATCCGAAGACAAATTATGTCACAAACCATGTCATATATCAGATACAGACTGGAATATGTGTCCCTCTCACCACCATACAAGCTACATAGTTGGGGAAACTGAAGCAAGCGAGAGGATTTGCGTAATTATTGGTAATAATGACTGTCATGGAATGAGCTTGGATCTGGACAAAAAGAGGAAAGTTGTCGAATTGTGTCGAGAAATGACTATAACGCAGGTTTCGAAAATAACTCATATACCTCCAGAGATAGTGCAACGTATTTTAAGAGAACGACGATTATACAAAGAACTATATGAACCGTCCGGTAAGTCTATTTTTGTTAAATTTGTCTTCGAAATTCTTGACTCCCAATCTTGTTTTTGTATGAAATCTGTTTTTATATTTGCCAAAGTTTGCTCTCATTTTATCGCGAAAAAGCTCGACTCCGCATTTTTGTAAAATATAAAAGCAAACGGATGCAATGACAACGCAAAAATTATCTGGTTATTTTTGAAGCACGAATATCATTTATTTGACTATTTCTCGAATCAAAGAAACAACAGCCAAATATACATTTTATTTAACTTAAAATTACAAAAATTACATTGAAAGGTACAATTATTATTGTAATTAGCGAATTTTGCGTTGAAGTCGTGGACATGGTGATTGATGCGTTTAATGAGTTTTAAGAGTTTATTTGAGCTGTAGGACATGACATATCTCTATATATATAGAGAATATTTTCAAGATGACGGACGAGAATCACACGATTTCGGACACGCGAGATAAAAAATGCAAATATTGCAGCAAAACAATCGTCAGCGGCAGCCGGGCGCTTGTAAATTGCCCGACGTGCATAAGTGAGGTTAAGGCTCCAAAATCTGAGTCCGTAAACATCGAATTAGAAACTTTATTGGGTACAATTAACAAATTACTAGCTCAAAACGAGAGATTGAGTGAAGAATTACAATGGTTGCGGCCAAAAATAACCTCAATAGAATCGAAAATTGTAAATCTTTCATGCTCAATTCCCAAACAAAAGGTGCAATTTAATGAAGCCCCACAAAACGAAAACCAAGCAACTGAGCTCCCTGAACCTCCTAGTATGGTAATAAAGGCAACCCGGCAGCATACAACTATAGAAAAAACTCAAGCATCATTCCAGAGAAATGCAGTCACAACAAGGCAAGTACTATCAAAAGAGGCCCTGAATACCGCTACAGGCCAACAAAGGGAAGGTAGCAGCCCCCATAGCAGCCAAAAGTACGAAATTGTGCAAAACCATAATGAAAATCCAAAAGAAAGAGATCCTCAATCGACTTCTTCGAAAAATCCAAATGAGAGCGAGCCCTGGACCCTGGTGACTCTAAAGAAAAATCACTTACCAACAAACCGCCCTACACCAATAAAGGGAATCTGTGACGATGATGCCAACATTGCTGCAGCAGAAAAAATGTCCTTTCTTTTCTTGTCGGGTCTAGATCCAAAGGTGAGTGCAGAAAATGTTGTTTCCTATTTGTCAAAAAGGGCCTTGCAGAAAAAACTAAATGTGAAAAAATAATAACAAGGAGGGATAAATATCAAAGCTCTTTCAAGTTGACCGTTTCTGGTTCAGCAAGAGAAAAATACCTAAATGCAAATCTATGGCCTAAAGGAGTAATCGTCAATCATTTTTTTGAATATTCAACGCCAGAGGGTGGTTCCCACAAAAATTCCTCTTCAAGGAAACCTGAGCACCAACCAAGGCAGCACCCTAAGAAGGCACTGAAAGTCCTACACCTAAATGTATGCTCTTTAAGACACAAAATACCAATGTTGGAAGCACAACTTGTGGATAAGAAAATTGATATGGTGTGTCTTACCGAGCACGCATTGAACAAGGATGAGATTGAAACTCTTCAAATTTCCCACTACAATCTTATTGGGGTTTCTACTAGGGACAACTATAGTCGAGGAGGTACAGCTATCTACATTAGCCAGTCTCTTAGGGTAAAAGCAGATTTTTTAAATGTTAGTATGGTAGAAACATTTTTTGGATGTTCTTGTGTATATATTAACGATTTTAACCTTTATATTTTAGCAATTTATAGATCCCCCTCTAGCCAGTTTGACACATTTTTAGACATTATGGATGACACTTTGAAGGGGCTCAATAGGGGTAAGAAATTGGTTATTGCAGGCGACTTTAATGTACACTTCTGTAAAGACTCTAATGATTCAAAAAAACTCTGCGATGTCCTTGAGAGCTTTGATTTAAAACGTACTATTTTTCAACCAACAAGAAAGGGTGCATGTCTAGATAATGTCTTTGTGACTTCCAATGTGGGGGTTTCTACATCTGGGTGTTTGGAAATGGAATTGTCGGATCACATGGCCCAACTTATAGAAATTGAACTACCACTGCCATTGTCTAAAAATAGTATTAGTAATGAAGCAAAAACGTGTAGGCCTATAACAAAAAAAGGGCTATTTCTTTTTCATAATGCTATAGAGCAACTTTCATTTGACTTTGTAAATCATGAATTTCTTGACATAAATACGAAAATGCACATATTTCTTACAAAATTGGAAAACTGTTTCTTGGATTCCTTTCCTGAAGTGTTATAATGTTCGCTCTTACCAGAGTTTTAATATTTCCTTTTTTAATGCCAAATTGGGGCAAATGCGGGACCATCTGCACTTTCTGGGTGAGATGAAGAGACAGTTTCCCAATGAGCAAACAACTCAGCAATATAAAAACTACCGTAAACTATATAAAGACACAATTAAAACTAAAAAGATTAAAGCAAATGAAATGTACATAAAATCAACTGGTAATAATGCTAAAGGAATGTGGAGGGTCATAAACAAATATAGAAATAAACATAAAGATAATTCTGTAAGTTGTGGCGTAACACCCGATAGTTTTAATCAATATTTTTTAAACATTGCTCCTAACTTAATAAAAAACATTGCACCATCGCAAATCAGTGCAAATGACTATATGGCAAGGATGAAAATAGATAAACCAAATACTAAATTTAATTTTATAGAGGTAACATTTAATGGGGTTAGGGATGTTATAGACAATCTTAATAATAAAAACACTCGTGATATTTACAACTTGAACTCTCGCCTAATAAAAACAATAAAAAATACTATTATAATACCCTTAACAAATTAGTAAACATATGTCTTAAGGAAGGAGTATTTCCAGATGTTCTTAAGCGGGCAATTGTCATTCCTTTAGATAAGAAAGATGACCCTGAAAACCCAGAAAATTATAGGCCGATATTCCTACTTCCTATAGTATCAAAAATAATCGAAAAATTTATGGCCAAACAACTAACCAGTTTCTTTGAAAATAATGATCTTTTTAATAAATGTCAATTCGGATTCAGAAAAGATAAAAGTACAGTCTCAGGCATCTTAGATTTGATTTCATTTATCATGGACGGTTTTGATGAGAAAAAATACAATACTGTTCTATCATGTGATTTACGTAAAGCCTTGGATTGCATGGTCCATCAAATTCTTATTGATAAATTGCCATACTATGGAATTCATGAGATCAGTATCAAATTACTGAAGTCATATCTAGAAAACAGATGTCAAATTGTCAGGGTGAATGGGGTTGCATCAGCAAAGGGGCAAGTAACTACAGGAGTACCACAAGGGTCAGTGTGGGACCAATTTTGTTCCTAATATACATTAATGACCTCCCGTCAATTACTACAGTCTCCAAATTTAGCCCTTTTGCTGATGACACCACAATCACTAGTAAGGCTGATACTTTAGAAGCATCACTCCAGGCCTCGCAGAATTCTCGCTTACTAGCAGAGGATTGGTTTAGAACAAATAAAATGACTCTCAATCAACAAACAACTAAAACCCCTGTTTTCTCTTTACGTGACCTGGAGGATGTAAATTCAGATGATAATAATGTCAAATATTTGGGAGTTTACTTAGATCCAGGGCTTCTATGGGACAGTCATATTGATATGCTAGCCAAAAGACTATCTAAAAATATATATTTACTTCGAAACTTAAAAAATAACATTTCTTTAAATATGTTAAAAATAGCATACTTTTCTGTCTTCCACACCCATTTATCTTATGCCATCCTTGCCTGGGCTCACTCTTCTCAAGCCGCTAGAATTTTCACTTTACAAAGAAAGACTATAAGAATAATTTTGGGCTTAAATATAGGGAGGATTGTCGATTAGCATACAAGGAGCTAGGGGTGATGACATTGCCTGCTTTGTTTATCTTTGAGAACCTTATATATATTAAAAGGGATGGGCCATATTTCGGAACTCATAGAGATTTTCATGACTATGACACTCGGAACAGAGACAACTTACCTATTCCATATCAAAGACTGGGACGGTATCAGACTGGGCCGAGGTACTGGGGACCAATATTTTATAATAAATTACCAAAGAACTTTAGGGACCTTTCTTTGTTGAATTTTAAAAATAAGATTAAAAAAGTGTTAACACAAAATGTATTTTATACCTTTGAAGAATTTTTAAACTGTGATTTGCAACTTGTTAATGTATGACCTAGTCTTTGTTAATAGTGATTATTTTGTTCCAAATGTACTTTTTGTAAAACTAAAATTGTGATTTAATGTCTTTTATATGATTATACTACTTTTAGATTTATATGCTACCTATTCTATTGACCTATGTAAGTTTACCTTGTGAACATTAACATGAATAAACTATTTGAAAACTGGACAATTCTACGGAACTAAAATCAGCGGATGGTTGGTCATTTTCCCGCATTTTTTATATCAACTGCATATGATGGTCTTTATCGTATTTTAATGAGTCGTCGTTCTTCAACACCTTTTTCGCCAATTTCAAGACAGCTGTTGCGTGTAAACTATGGTTTATCAATTCAATTTTATTTTTCTATTGTTTATTTGCTCATTGTATTTCGGCCAACGGGGACGTGTTTGTACCATTTACCCGATTTCCAGGACTGTAAGGAAAAATCAATTCTTATTCTTGCAATCAAATTATATCTACAATCTTATTTCGCAGAAATTTGGAGTTGTGGTAGCTGATGGTTTAAGATATAAAATTAAAACGTTAAAAAGTGCCCATTCGAAGTATTGATTTCTCGCCAAATTTCGATTTAGCCATATGAAACGCGGATAGTTTTCAAATGACCATGTCAGCAATAACCCAGTAAAAATATTTTAAAAGTGCAATGACAATTGCGAATTCGGCAACGTTGCTTCCACCTCCAGCAAAAGAAACATTTTTAATCCCTTTTTGACATAGGTACAGTACCTTTCTGTTTAAATCTAACTCGCCCCTTGTGTCTGAAGGGTCGAGTTTTACGGCTATTTGCACCGATTTGAAGTTAACCTAAAGTTAACTAACTCGAGGTTAAATTGTATTCCTTTGCACCGTTCAACCTCGAAGCAGGGTTAGTTAACTTTCATTTAGAGCCGGCAACACTGGGCATTTCTAGGGATTTTAGAATTTTTCTGTTTTTGTCAGCGACGACGACGAACGAGTAACGACAGTGCATAACCCTCAAGACTTCAAAAGAGTTTATATCTAATCCAGACTATTAATTTGTTTTCGTGTACTGTGATCTAATCTGATTTTATTGCTTGTTTTTTTTTGGACGACCCATTTATAAGACTCTTGGTTTATTTCTAAATATTTTTTTGTACTGCTGGTACATATTGTAATTCTGTTTCTGCCTACTTTCACCTGTTGCTATGAAAAAGTCGAGGAAGAGAACAATGGATCCACCGGGCCGCAAAAAGCAATCTCCAAATTTCTGCTCAGAGGAAAAACTTCGCCTTCTTAGCATTATCGCTAAGTACCGACATGTTATAGAGGATAAAAAAACTAATGGTTCAACGGTAGAAGAAAAAAATCGAGCGTGGATAAAAATTCAAAGCGAATTTAATGCAACTTCACCAAATGATGTATATCGTTCGTTAGATGGGTTGAAACAATTTTATAAAAATCAGAAAAAAGATATTCGTAAGAAGAAAGCCGAGGAAAAGTTGGATTTGTATAAAACTGGAGGTGGCCCTTCCGAAATTCCTAAATCGAAAGATGAATCCGAGGAACTCCTACTGTCCACAATAAGTGACAAATCAATTTATGGATTGACCAATCCTATTGATTGTGAGTTAGTAGATGACCCTACAACATCCATTTTTTGTGCTGAAAATGAGGTTGAACTAGAACTAAATTTCAATAAGAATGTTATTGAAAGCACATCTACAACTGCCGTAGAAATTAATGTAAATGAAGTAAGTTTTTATAAGTACCAAGTACAATATCTGACTTGTTGTTTAATACCTATGCAATGATAAAAATTTAAATTTTTAGTTTGAATATTGTTTAATGTGTTTATCGAGAAATTTATAATTGGTAATTTTTATTGTTAAATAGGTATAGAGATTTATGTAGTTAAAATTATATACACTCAAGACCTAAAATGATCTTTATTATTTCAGGTCCAGAATGAAAGAGAAATAAATAAGAAAAGAAGCACATCTCCTGAGATACCTCCCAGTTTTGTTGCTCCCAAAGAAGTATGTTTCACCTAAGTGTTAGTTGTTTATTTTTAGACATTAACATATCGTTTTGTATTCTTGCCGATCAAAAATATTATTTTTCAGAATTGGAAGAAATATAAGCCAGCAGATTTAAAAGCCAAAACATCACAAGAACTTTTGGAAAAAAAAAGTAAACATTATTATGAAAAATAAAGAAAAAGCTCTTTAATCCGCACATCTAATAGTAAGTGGTCATTCTGATTAGTAAATCATTCACATTATCGATAAAAAAAATATTGATATACCTTTACTTGGATATCTAGTTTTATTGAAAGAAGTATCATAATGGTGTTAGCTTTTCCAACTACATACGGTGAGGCCTAGTTTTACTGTACCAAATCACTTATATTCATGAAGCAATAATGTACACATCTAGCAGCCAGCCAGCGCTAAGCTACACACATTTCTACAGGCAAAACTTGGATTATCATGTTGTGATTCTAGTGTTTGAATTATTAGATGTTCGTATTAAAGAGTTTATGCTGTATTTTATAACAGAAAACTTTAAAACTTGCTTTTTAAATTTATTTAACCATATTTTTTACTATTGTGTAATTTTTTCCATCAATTGCAGAATCCCGGAGCAGTTATCAACATAAATAACCAACGCAGGAAAGCTGCAACTGTGAGAGCTTTAACCACATCAGGTTTGGCAGAAAAGTACAATACATTATTAGACAAGAGGTTAATAATTGCAGATATGCAGATAAACCGATTACAAACCGAACAGGCATTTATTGAAAAAGAATACCTCTTAAAAATAAAACTTCTTGAAATTGAAATAGAAGGAAAAAATGCAGAAATTAATTTTTCAAGTTTTATATTGATTCTACTCTAGTTCTCATCTTTTTTCTTCACTTTAAATGTTAAGGTTTCATTTGATAAGGGATTTTTAGTTAGCGAACTAGTATAGCTTTGTTCCAGGGTTTGCTCGACAACTCTGGCTGTGTTATGTTAAGTGCAATGTTAATTATTATTTAAGGATTGACAACTATTTAACCTTCCTTTAAAATGATATTATGTAAACAAATAAACATATTTTTCATGTGTTAAATTGGTTCTATTTTTTATTTTGATAAAGCTATTTTTTACTACACAATCACAATAGGATCCAAATTATTTGCTATAATAAGTTGTAACTAAACTAAGGTCCAATTCAAATACAATTTTGGTATAATTTTTGAGCTAAATAACTAGGTAATCTTTGTGATATTTTTTTTTATCTGATTTAAGTTCTTATTGACGGAGTGTAACAAAATTACTGTTTTCACAGTTTACAATAGTTTTTCTTTTCATGCTGCTATATTGCACGAAAAGCAGTCTGTCACAAAAACAAATATGAGTAGTTTAGTTGGATATGACTATACCTACAGTATGAACATTCAATAACTTAAATTCTAAAATTAGCAAAGTAATTATCTA
>MU193732.1:547-22247 GCA_016904865.1 Pissodes strobi | reverse complement strand
TAAGCTGTGGTTATGCTATGCATCGAGAACTTGGTCTAATAATAAAGCTCCAGGATATTAGATAATAATGTCCGACGCCGGACGAGCCGCAGTACCAGCTGCGGAGACATGGATGCTTCGGTGGCTTGAAACTTGAAATCATATGCCTAGGTCGAGTCATTGTGATTTTCATTGTGCTAGTGCACTAGGCACTTTTGCACTGTTGTGGATCTGGTGTCTTCTTAGTGACTGGAATATGTTTGTAGATCTTGACGTGCGTTGTTGAGTTGGAAGGAACGTTGTTGGAAGCAGGTACGCCTTGGAGCCGTTAGTGATGGAACGAGTGTTGTTTGTTTTTTTTTGCGATTTGCGCAGACGAGGGAATTGCTGTAGGCACCTAGGCGACGCTGATCGATTTGGATTTTGCAGATTTCTCCGCAAGTCCAAATCGGCCACCCCAGGAAGGAACTGCACGTGATACACGGGGTGTTACCCCCTGACCCTACTTCTACGCATGGAGCCCATACGGCGAGCTACCCCGTGCAGTCCCTTGATGCCTGTACACCCCCGTTTTTAGGCGGGAACCCGGCCTAGGGCATCAGCGATGCTCTCTGTTATTGAGATCATTCTTGTATGTTAGTAATTTTTGAAATTTAAAAATTTTGAGAAGTTTTTGGAAAATTTTTAGTTTGAAATTTTTTGGAGTTTTGAAATTTTTGATTTTATGAAAAGAACGAATCTTTTGGAAATTTGGAAAAAAATTTGAAAGATTTTTTTTTGAAAATTTTTAAAATTTTGAAATTTTGAAAATTTTTAAGATATACACACACTCCAGTGTGTGTATATTGATAATGATATTATTTTTTTTGGGTTTTTAATTTTTTCTTAGTGTTTTGTGTGTGTGATTTTAGTGTTCTGGTGGGAGTAGTAGACTTTTGTGTACTGTTCTGTTTGGGTGTGTGATTCTACTGAATAGTGTTCTTATGATTTGGTTTGTATGATTGCGTACTTGTTCTAAGAATATTGTGTGTTTGCCTGCCAAGTAGCTGTTGATTGTGTCTATTTTGAGATCGTTGTGAATGTCTGCATTGCGAACGTACCAAGGTGCGTTCACAATTTGTCTGAGTGTTTTGTTTTGGAACATTTGTAGTTTTTTCTTTGTTGTTTTGCATGCATGTGTGTATCCATATAGGATTTTGAGCTTTATTACCTGATTATAGAGCATTAGTTTGTTTCTTAGTGACATTTTATTTTTTCTGTTTATTAATGGATAGAAAGCTTGTTTGGCTGCAATGCCTTCGTTTACTTTTGCTTGAATATGTTTCTGGAAAGTGAGTTTACTCTCTAGAGTTACCCCTAGATATTTAAGAGAATCAGACCATCTTATTATTGAATTTTGTGAATTTAAATTTGGAATTGGTTTGTTGCGTTTAGTTGTTATGAGCATGGCCTGGGTTTTATCTTCATTAATTTTAATATTCCATGTTTCTGCCCATTCGTATATGGAGTCCAGTGTTGTTGTATGTGGTTTTTGAGTCTTATGTGATTGTTGTTTATTGAGAATATGCATGTGTCGTCTGCGTATATGGAGAGTTTTGTGTTTGGGAGTCTAGGTATGTCTGCTGTGTATAATGAGTATAGTGTAAGCGACAGAGGAGTAAGGCCTTGGGGGACTCCTGCCTCTATGCGCCTTTATGTGGTGGATAGTGCTATGTTTATTTGTGTAGTGAAGGATCTATGTTTGAGGAATGATGCAATGAATCGAGTTAGTGGTGGTGGTATTTTGTGTAATCTGTCTAGTTTGTGAATGAGTTCCTCATGCCAAACTTTGTCGAAGTATTTTTCGACGTCAAGGACTACAACTCCGGTCGATGCCGTCTTTGTAGTCCTCTAGTCGCCTCCTCAACAAGTCTAGCTAGTTGGAGCTCAGTGTTGTGTTGTTTTCTGAATCCAAATGGTTCATCTGGGATCAGATTGTTTTGTGTTATGTGAGTTGTTTAATCTCTCCAGCATAACCTTCTTGCTCAGTGATGAGAGCAAGCTAATAGGTCGCCAGTTCTGAGGAAAGATCAAATTTTTGTGTGGTTTTGGAATGAGTATGATTTTTGCTTTTTCTAAGATTATAGATAGTGTTTTAGTGATAGTATTGTGTTTATGATGTAAGTGAATTTGAGTAAGGCTGTTTCTGGTAAGTTTTTTAGTGCTCTGTTTGGTATGTTGTCGTAACCGGGTGCTTTTTCGAGTTTAATTGCGCAATAATTTGCGCAATTTCTGCGGTGTTGGTTGGTTGTGTTTCGTCGTCTTGGTGTTCTTTTTCGTATGTTAGTATTTCTCTGTAGTTTCTCTCTATGGTTGCCTCGTGATCTATATCCTGGGCCCCATCGCCTAAGGTGAATTGCGATTCCAGCGAGTCTGCGAAGGCCTCGGCCTTCCCTTCGCTGGAATACACCATTCCTCTCAGTCCATGGATATTAGGATATTTTACTTTGTTGCGACCTTGCATCGATTTGGCAATTTTCCATAGAGAGTTGTTTTGCGGGTTGAGTGTGGTGATGTATTTAGTCCACGAGTTGTTTTTGTGAGTTTTTATGTCTGTTTTGATTGTATTCGTGAGTCTGTTTGCTTGTGTGTTCAAGTCTGGGTTGTTTGTTAGTCTGGCTCGTCGTTTTAGCCTGTTTCGGAGCCTTATGTTGTTTTTTATGTTTTGTGGGAGTGAGTATGGATTGTTTTGTTTTGTGTGTATCGGTTTTGTGGCTGCGTTTATGGCTGCTTGTATCTCCTCAGTGAATCTAGCAACTTCGTTGTCTAGTTCCGCTTTGGAAGCGATGTATGGTGAGTTTTGCATGTTTTGTGTTAAGTGTTCTTTGAATATGTTCCAGTGTATGAAGTGTTGTATATTTGCTTGTTTGTGTTCGTGAATGTTGTTTATTGTGATGGCAATAGGAGAATGATCTGATGAGGATAAATCCTCCAAGTTGTTGATCACAATATTGTGTGCGATGTTTTGAGTTAGTGTATGTCTATGTCTAGTATATCTGAGCGTTCGTGATGGAAGTGAGTGGGTTCGAGTGGTGCGTGTACTGTGAAGTGCAGCTCTTGCGAAGCTCTTAGCAATGCAGCGCCACCTGTATTAGTAGCCCTGCATCCCCAAGATCTGTGTTTGCAGTTAAAGTCTCGTGCTGCAAGAACTAACAGTGTATAATTGAAGAGTTTAGTGGTTTCGTGTAGTGGTAAATTTAGTGTTGGTGGCTTGTATACTGAGTGGATGACAATGTCTCCATCAGTTAGACTGACTTTGATGCTTGTCACCTCCAGTATGTCTGATTGTGGTGGTTGTATAGCGTCGTGCGTGATGTTGTTTTTTACAAAAATGGCAGTGCCGCCCCCCATACGCTGAGCCCTGTCATTTCTGTAGATTGTGTAGTTTTCAATGTGTAGTCTTGTGTGTGGGCGTAGGAATGTTTCCTGAACAAGTGCAATATCTATATTATTTTCAGTCAGGTAGTCTGCGAACTCATGTTTTTTGGGGTAAAGAGAATTCGCGTTCCAGCTGACTAAAACTAGATGTTTCGGATTATTAGCCATTGAAATTAGGGAATAATTTCAATGTGGGATTTTTATTTATAATATCTGAGATTTTATTCAGTTTTGCTACTATGTCTTGTTCGGACATAGTTAGAAGAGCAATGAGACCGTTTGCTTGCGGCATTGCACTCGTTTGGGAGTTTGTGTTTGTAGGTACTGTTTCTATGGGTTTGGGTGCTTGTTGTTGTTGTTGTGGTTTCGTGACTTGTGCAAATGTTATGTTTGTGTTTACAGGCCGTGTTTGTGGTAGTGGTTTTTTGTAGTTGGGGTTTTTGGTGCACATTGAGTAGTTTGCGGGGTGGTCCCCCCCGCACTTGCAGCACTTTGCTGGGGTGTCTGTTGTTTTAGTGCATTCCTTGTAGAAATGCGAACCTGCGCACTTATGACACACAGGTTTGGCATAGCAGTTTGAGATTGTGTGCCCAAACTGCTGACATTTGTGACACTGGGTGTGGATTTTATTGGTGCTTGCTCTTTGAAGCTCGACTGTGACGGGTATGTAATTGATCCTATCTACTTCCAGAATTTTGATGTCGGACTGGGGGAGAAGTACTTTGACCGAGTTGGTAAGAAACTGACGTCTCCTACCGACTTTAAGCCAGTAAATCTCCTTGGGGGAATAGTCCCTGTATTTTGTGTATTGTTTGTGTGAGTATTGTTTTGTGATGTGTTCTGTGGAACATTATGATGGTTCGATACATCTGCTAATTTATTTGTTAGATTTGTAATTAAAACATTTTGTTCCGTGAGTTGCGTGGATTGCTCACTTAATTTAGTAATTAATTCATTAATTTGTGAAGATTGATCGAGAATTAACTGGTTGTTTTTGCCAAGGTCTGATTTTAGTCTTTGGATCGTTTTGCGAAGCTCAAGGTTTACGGCCTCGAGCTTTCTCACAATGGACGACTCCATCTTAATGTTTTGTTTGTGTTGTGTATTATAGCATTTTTTGCCACTATGGCGTTGACATGTTTGCTGAAATTAAGTTTATCGTTAAAGGTGATGCCCAGATACTTCACTTGACTTTTTGAGAGAATTGCCGTGTTGCCAATGGTTAGGGGTGTGATATTGACATCTTTACGTTTCCTGGTAACCGGGATTAGCTCCGTCTTGGAAGCATTCAGTGAAATTTTCCATTGTTCGTAGTACGGAATAAGGGTGCTTATGTGCTCCTGTAGGTATGATTTTGCCACCTCCGCTTGGGGATGTTGGGAATAAAGCGCTGTATCGTCAGCGAAGAGGGCTTTACGGGTGTTAGGATGTGACGGGATATCTGCTATAAAAAGATTGAATAATAGCGGCGATAATACAGTACCCTGTGGCACCCCTGCTTGCAGTGACTTAACTGCCAGAGATTTTGTGCCCAATACGGGTGGTGAAGGAGCGCCCGGCAAGATATGACGCGATAAGCGCTGTCCAATACAGTGGCATACTGTAAGTCGCCAGTAGCCCATCGGGCATATCCCAAATACGATATCGCGGATGCTAAATGGGCGCGCGTTCCCAATAGTCTGGTGCCCGATTTACAGATACAGTAATATCGTTGACTGATGCTTGTTAGTCAACGGTAATATCCTTGTACAGACTGAATATACATGATGGTTAGTTTAGGTATTGACTATATATATGAAAATTATAAAAAAATAAGTTTTTTTTCTTAGATATACATTCCTAAAATATATTCAAACACTTAAGTAGAAGGTAAAAATTATTAAAACCTGAATATTTTAATAAACAAATTGAATCCCCGTTATATGCTACACACTATATTTGAATAGAAACAGGAGCAGTGTCCAGTGTCTCATTAATGAATTTTTGATACAAAGTTCCGCTTAATAATAGCAGGGGGACGGAGTGCTAGAGCCTAGACAACTATATCCTTAATAATTCTGATATAATGAATGGAATTGAAATGCCTTTCCCAAAGAATAGAGAGAATTCAATTATTTAACCTTAGAAAGATGTTTCAAAAATAATACAAAACACTTTTTAATTCTTATTTGTTATATGAACCGGTGAAATGTGATTGTTATCAAAGTGTTTAATTTTGAAAAGCTGTTAATAATGAAAATAAAGAATCGTTTCGAGCGATTTTAAAAAAATATCAGTCCTTGAAATCTGACTATTTAGCGACCATATTCGATTGAAACGCTCTCCATGACCTTTTCTAAAACTTATATCTTGCAAAACATAATACTATTTAAATGAAAAGCTGGAATAAAACGATTTGGCGCACGGCTCGTTAGATCTATTCAGTCATTATTAAGCATATTTCGAAAATAAATAACTTCTTGAAGATGAATACGATAAAGCCAATTTAATGATTATGAATCTGAATAGGAAGAGTTAAACTTTAGGGAAGCGAATATTTCATTATGTCACGCAAAATTCTAAGCCCCTACGAAATATTTTACAAAGTCATCGTTCTATTTATGAGATATCATAAATCTTAAAAGTTTAACATTAATATGAAAAACATTGGAATGGCATTTTCAGTTTGACCAAAAGTGACGAAAACATTAAAATTTTAAATGGGATAATATTGTTTAACAAATAATGCAAGAAAGTATACCACTGCACCGACATGAGAGTTGCATATAACTGACTTCTAATTTCTAACACTGGACCGTCGAATTAAGCGGACAATTACATTTTTAAGTGAAGAGTAGTGGCTGTGTGCATGTATGAATCATACTAAATGAAACACTTTATATTCCATGCAAAATTTAATCCAAAAGGACTTCCTAAAAAAGCATAACAGAGCGCTTTCGGCCTAACCCATCATCAGTGTTACTTGTCATTGGACCTGAAGAGCATATCGACAAAGAGTAAACAAACAACACCAACAAACAACGGTCAAATCACAATTAAAAAGTTAAAAGTCACATTTTAAAAGGTAACATAATTAAAAGGGCAATGCCCAAACCACGCTTTTCGTGGTTTGGGCATGTGAAGTTGACAGTAATGACAACATTCCAATTTCCATACAATATACAATTTATAACCACAATAGACTTCCTCTTCGTTCTCGGTCCAGTTAGCATGTGTCGCGATTGGCCTTTTCGTCACCCGTTTGGAGCGCGCTTGGGGAACGTTCGGGGACTGTTTTGATTCCCCAATGAAGAATCGGGCGTCCATCCGAGGGTTTGAGTCTTAAAAAGCCATGCATGTACAATATTTAAATGTGTGTAAACTTCCAGCCGGTGGTGTTCGAACCTTAAATAAGCCGTGCATGTACAAGTCGGAGCCTCCGGGAGTATATAATGGACGTACTGGAGGGTCTAAAAATATGTTCTCTGCCCACCAGGGTGTAACCAATATGGAAGGGTCTTGCTAAGCTCGGGCAGGGGTCTTTACTGGCTGAGTTGCTCACGCAAAGGTCAACAGAGTGGTACTACTAATACTCTAATCACAATAAAACTTTAAAAACTTACATTGACATTGGTATTTAAAAATGGTATCAAAATCGAGTATTTCCTTCTCGAGCTTGAATAACAACTCTCATCCACTGTGGCACGGATTGAATCCAAGCAGCAAATCTTGGGTATTTGCTCCCACTTGCTTACCAGCGTAGCGCCGGTTCCAACACAACCACAGTTTGAAACTCACCATAATCCTGCGTAGCTGCTTAAGTTCTCCCACATATACCCTATGGGGTTCAGGTCTGGACTTTTTGGGGGTTAGTCTTGTACGCGAATATCAACATCGTTGAAATATGGCCTATTCATTATGGTCACGTGCGGTTGAGCAATATTTGGCATTCGAACTTAATATCAGAGTTTTGCTCCCCTACATGATGACGCCATAAGATTTGCAATACGACGTCGACGTTACTTTTTTAAGTTGTCCTAGAGTTGTTCTAGAATAGCACTATTTGCATACTGTCATACTCCTTCTTATCCATCATACTTAGCCATGATATTTTCTTTTTTTCTTTACTTATTTGAGTCTAGATTATTCTCGATTTGTGTTATCAATAAAAATGTCTTTCTCGTGTTTAGAAAAATGTGATATGATCCGCTGCGATCCGCATATACGATAGTTGTCTTAGAAATGCCCAAATTTCAAGTGAACGATATATGCAGGAATACCCTGAAAGGCAAAAGCCACATTTTTCCTATTTTGCAAGACTTGACAAAAATTTAGCAGAGCATGGAGGTTTTGAAAAACGAAGAAAGATATACGGCAGGCGAATAGATCAGGAAGAAGAATCGCGTATTTTAGATATTGTAACTTAATATAGTGTACTAAAAGATAACTAATTATTTACTAATTTCTATATTATAGGTTGAAAATGCACCTAGACCATCTCTTAGGGCAAATGAAGATGATTTGGAAATACCAGGCATGAGCATTTGGCGAACTCTTTGATCGCATGGATACAAGCCATTTAAAATCCACGTGAATCTAACTTTAAGACCTCTTGATTCTGAAAGGCGTCTAGAATTTTGGCATTGGATGCAAAATAAATTAGAAGAAGATGATGATTTTTTGAACAAAATAATTTGGACGGACGAGTGCACTTTTTCCACGTCCGTTTTTTAACCGACACAATAAACATTCATCTGTGAATAATCCGCGACAAAATCAAGGAAGGGAATCGTTTAGTGTATATGGAAATGTGGCGTAACAAAATCATTGGCCCATTTTTCTTGGATGGCCACCTTACATCTCAAAAATATGTTGATTTGATAGAGCAAGGAATAATGGATGCCTTATCGAACGAACCGTTAGAAGTATTAAGAAATCTATGGTGGCAACAAGATGGTGCTCCTCCCCATAATGGAAGAGGAGTGACAGAGATTCTCAATCAATCAATTACTTCTGTAAGAATTTATAACCACCTACTGAGCAGTTTAAAAACGAAGAAAATTTAAAAAAAGTATGCATTTTACTCTCTGTCTGAGTTTTTCTCGCGGGATCTGAATTAGTATTAAGGTTGTTACTTTTGTATCTGAATATTTTTAGGAATTTTTTATAATTATATTTTGTTACCTAGTATATTTTCTTCTTTCTAGTTAGTTAAGTGATTTGACAAATTTCAGTAGTTGTAATACAACTCTTATGAAATATATGGATTTGAATTTTGAATTTGATTTTATTTTATTTCCTGGTAAATGGATTGGGAATCAAGGGGTTGTACGTTGGCCAGCAAGAAGCCCGGACTTAAACCCATTAGATTACTATCTCTGGGGTTTTTTGCAAAATCGATTATATCCGAATTTGCCCGAAAATATCAAAGAACTGCGTTATAATTTAGTGAGAGAAATAAGAGCTATACGAGCAAGAACCATTCAACGCGCAATTTACAAAATTAATCGATTAACCCAAAAATGTATTGAAGGAAACGGTTTTCAATTTGAATACTTGTTGTAATGTTTATACTTTTGCTACTTTCATGTGTTTGTTAAATATTTAGTAATGTATTTGAATTATTATTTTTTTAAATTTAAACTTGTAAAAATTTGGTAGTTCCTAAACTTTTTAGTTTTTAATGAAAATATATTCTCGAAGCTTTCACTGAAACAACAAATATTTTTTCTACATTTTTTTAAAATAATTTCGTTATAAAATCAAATTTCAAATTCTAAGTTAATTAATTGCCAGAACACGAATTTTAACAAATTATTTTTTTCTGATTTTACTTAAAAAACCAGACCTCTTCAAAATGAAATTGCGCAACTTTGCAATAATTTAACCATTTAACCATCTCATCATTTAAGGCATCTCTTATAGTTTCCGAGATTCCAATGATACGCCTCGAGTTTGGGACACCCTGTACCTATGGGTGTTAGGGCTACCTTCCCGTAGCGTAAGAAAGCCTGTGAGGGCTTCCAAAGAAATGCCGCCCCATACTGTCATATCAAATTGTACCCTAGAAGAGAAACAACTTGGAGCATAGCATTCTCCAGGCCTTCTCCACTCTTTTTTGGCGGCCATTAGGTGAATATCTGGTTAACCGAGAGTCATCTGTAAAGAGAACGTTTTGCCAATCATATATATCCCAATATGCATGTGTTCGAGAAAATTCCAAGCGTTGCTTTCCATGAACTGCATCCAATAGGTCCTCGAGTAAATTTTGTTCTGTTAACCTTCTGCGTACGGTATCAGGTGAAACTAAGATACCATGGACAGCTGCTAATCTATTAGCCAAAGCTGTAGCAGGAACAGTTCGCTCTCGAAGAACTTGGAAGTTGAAGAAATCGATCTTCAACTACATTTGTGGCTCTTCGTCTTCCCTGGCCAGGATTTTTTTTAGTCAGAACCAGTTTCTCTAAATCTTTTTACCGCATCGGATACTGTAGTTCACGGCAAGTCTGTCTGCGATACTCTTACCTTTTTCCGAAGGCACTTTAATACCCGTTGACAAGCCTTCCATGAAAGCTTGGCCGGTACTGATTATATTTTTGTCTTGCCAAATTTTTTGTACTATATAACCTTCATTGATCCACGTCTCATCAAGATATATTTTTTTGCTCTCTGCGGTACTGCTTTATGCTTCTCAGTTCAACAGTGGCGTGCCCATGGGGGGGCTCAGAAATTTTTTAAACAAAAAGTGAAGAAAAAATGGAAAACAAAAGACCACATTGAAAAAAGATATGCTTATTCTTGAACTTCAGATAACACTACAAAATACTTGCTAAAATCTTTTACATTAGTTCGCCACTACGCAAATGTTTGCAAACAATAAATACTGACTTGGGTCCGAGAAGAACATACGGTTGTTCTTCTCGGCTTGGGTAGCGCTGTTGCAAAAGTGTCGTAAATATTTTACGTAACATTCGAGAAAATACTGAAAATGAATTTAAGCAAATGTTTAGACAGGCAGTAAAAATATGCGAAAAATATAATGTTGACATATCAGTTCCTCGAACTACCTCCAGACAAACGTGTGATAATGCCTCTAGTATGGCTGGAATTGACGCAGGGGTTCAAAAGATGATTAAACAATTAAATTCAAAGGCTTTATTTGTGGCATGTTGAAATAATTCTTTGAATCTCTGCGGAGTACGTTGAGACTCTTTTTGGAACTCTGAAAAGTGTTTATAATTTGTTTTCGGCTTCAATGATGGAGAAAGCCGGAGTTTCCATTAAAAGACTTACTGTGAGTCGTTGGAGTGCCCAACATGATGAGGTAAAAGCAGTAAAAAGTAACTATCCGGCGGTGGCAGGCGCCACTCAATTATTAACAGATCTAAAAGAAAATTTAGATACAAGACGATCTGCCCATATATTAATAGGCCAGCAATTTGCTACTTTTCGTTTTGTGTTTCTTATCATTGTGTAGTATAATTTTAGAAGGAATCAATCAAACTCAAACGTACTTGCAAATTGCTGGTATGACATTCGGCAAATGTGCTATAAAGATTAAAGCCCTTAAAGCTTTTTTGCTGGAAGATAGAAATGAACATGTAGAAAAGTCAATTATATATGCCAAAGAAAGGTGCGCAAATATGGATATTTCTGTTTCAAAAAGAATAAGAAAGAAAATTAATATGCAAGATGCGGGTTTAACAATTGAACAAGAACTTAAACGCAGTATGTTGGAATGCTTGGATCACTTTTATGTCAAAACTGATAAGATATTTGAAGCAATAGAAACAATAATCCACACTTATAGTATCATCCAGCCTGATAGTTTGACGAACAAATCAGAAGCTGCGCTTTGTAGTCTGTGGAAATATATGACAAATTCAAAGATTCGGAAGAAAATATCGTTATATAGTTTTTGAGATTAAGACGGCATTTAAGAGTGACGGAAATTAGCCAAGAAGTTTAAAACTAGCGGCCAGGTTTAGACTATTCAAAATTTATTGTTAAACACAATTTTTGCGAGTTATTACCCACACTATTTTTAAGTTTGATATTATTTATTACAATATGTGTTTCAAATGCCACCTGCCAGCGCTCATTTTCGAAGTTAAAGCTCATAAAAGATTATTTACTATTTACGCTCCACAATGGGACAAATAGGTTGACCAACTTGGCTTTGTCTTCAATTGAGACCAAGAAGCAAAAATGTGTGTGTCATTGAACAATTTCCAATGACTAAATCTAGAAAAAAAAAATTAGAGATTATTTAATAATTTGGTTCTTCTGTTGTTTTAAGGCTCGTTTTTTTTTTGTATATCTAGTTACTAGCGTTAAATAAACATTATTAAAATATCAAAATCTCTACTTTGTGTATGTTTTGTCATTTCACATCTTTAGATGCAGGCGACAACTTAGAGCCCACGTAACATAGTTGGCGCGGCGCAGCGGCGGAGGTAGGGTCGGGACGGCCGGCCGTAGCAATTTGCCATTCCAGAGAACGCCAACAGAGAACGCCAAATCCTTGTTTTTTAGCGATTGTAATGACTTTTGAGTAAAAACTGGGCGTGACACCCCCAGAATTTTCCGCATGCGGCGGGTAATCCTCCTTCGGCACCTGCTGCGAGCGTTTCGGTGGGGGCACCAATCTCTTTGCCGACCCCGAGTGCTTAATCCCCCCCCTCCCCCGACCTCCAGACAAATTTTCTGGGCACGCCACTGCTTCTCAATTATTTTCGTCGCTAGCAAACAATTTCATCGCTTTCTAGTAAAAGTGCTTTTCGGTTAGGCTTTTCCCAGGCAAAATCCATATTTTTTAATGTAGCACATAAGAATTTTCTAGCTATCATAGTCATACTATCATCCCATCCAAATTTTATCTAGGGTGGGCATTCCTTTTTTTAATTAAAAAGAGTGAACTTTTCTTCTGATTACACATTTGGCGTCTTCATCAAGGACTTTTACTGGCCTTCCTGGAATTTTCTTGGGAGGTTCCACTTGACCTGCTACCTTTCTCTCCCGCAATAATTTGAAAACGGTGGACTTTCCAATTCCAGTCTTACGGAACAATTTCTTGTACAGTAAAACTAGGGCGGGCAATCGTGTTTTAAATCGTATACATTTAAAATAATAACATTTTTACTCACTGATAGTGGAGAATTATTAGAACATCTTTTTGTTGGAGTGAATGTCGCCATTTTATTAATATTCTTATAATGCTGTTAACAATATGGCGTAACAGGAAATACTAACATGTTTAAAACACCTTTAACCTTTAAGAAGTATTATTTATAATCTGTGTCTTTATTACCTGCCTCAATAGGTATGCAAGAGAACTGCAGGGATTTAAAAGGATCATAAATGTAATCTATAGAATAATAAAACCTCATTAGCCATGTAAAAGGACTACAGGGGTAAACAGTTTACCTACGCCTAGGACGATCACGAAATTTAGCCAAACTGGACGGAATTCCCCATTTCATTACTCTATACATTTCTGAAACACACTACGGGGTTTTTCACTTAAAACTTCGAGGGCCGATATCTCTAAAATGAATGAAGCTATTTTTGTTTTGATAAAAGTTATTGTTAGGTATGACTAATTAGAGTTTTTTAAAGGTAACAGAAATTCGACGCCTTCAAAGTCCTGGCCGTCGCGACGCTTCGAAAATATAAATCTATCGCAGGAGCCTTGAAAGTAGGTACATTTAAAAGTGCATTAAATTCTAAGTCTTTTTTGTCATTTGCTCCAACTCGATTACTCTACTCGTAATACAAGACTTTCCTTTAATTTTTTATTTTGAAAAAAGAATCAGCAGTAAATAAAATGCAATAAATAATCATTGTTCATGGTAATTCTTTCAATTTTGTTCAAAAATACATCCTTCTGCTCGAACACAACTGTCAAAAATTTGTAAAAGTTTGAGATGAGTAACTTTTACAAGTGTTCTTCGTGTAATAGCAGTACATGCTGCGATAATCAAGTCGGCCATATCTTCAACTGGCGTTTCGTAGACAATATCTTTTAGGTGGCCCCAAAGAAAAAAGTCCAACGGTGTTATGTCTGGTGACCTTGCCGGCCATCTTATGGGTACGTTGGTACAAAGCCATCTATTGGGATATTGCCTGTCTAAATAATCCTTGACAATTTGGGCATTATGAGCTGGAGGCCCGTCCTGCTGCAGCCAAATATTCATTCTTTGCTCAAGGGGTACTTCCTCTAATAGCTCTGGAAGTGTATTTTGAAGAAAATCTGAATAGCGTTCTCCGGTTAAAGTGCCTTCGTAAAAATGAGGGCCAACGAGATATCCATTTAATAAACCGCACCAAACATTGACTCCAAAAACGCGTTGGTTTCCTCTTTTTCTAATCCAACGAGGAGAATTCTGGGACCATTAGCGACTATTATGTCGGTTTACAATTTCATTATTGTGAAAGTGACTCTCGTCGCTCCTAAAAATGTTGTCTAAAATGTTTTCGTTTTAAGTATATAAATCGGCAAACCTTGCTAAAAATTGCAGTTTTCGAGAAGGATCCAAGGCTCCAATTTATGAACTAATTTGGTTTTATACGGGTGAAGGTTATTTCTGTGAAGGATCCTCCATGACGAGCTAATGGAGACGCTAGTTATTTCTTTGATTTTAGCTAGGGAAGTTTTGGAATTATTATAAACTTGCTGTAAAACTTGGGCTGTATTTTCATCATTTGTACTGGTCTTCCTCCTGTCTCTCTTTGGTTTTACAAAGCAGCCATAATTTGTCAAGTTCCTGCACAAAGCTACAACAGTTTTGTCGTCAAGAATTCTTCTGTTAGGATAACGCTGTGCATACACTCTTTGTGCTTCCATAGCATTTAACCTGCATTCTCCGTAAAGCAGTAACATATCCACTTTTTCTTGATTACTGTATTGAACCATTTCCATAAACCTATATGAACTCGCAAAATTGTGATATTAACGGTCTTACATACGACAAACCCAATGTCAAAAATTACACCTAAAATATATTGTCTAGGAAAGGCTAGTAGAAGATATGGCCGACTTGATAATAGTATATTATATACCTAGGTTGAGAAGTAAGCCATTATTTACCGAGCACTTTTATATCCTGAGGCGCGTAGCGCCGAAGGATATAATGTGCGAGGTTAATAATGGCCTTCTCAACCGAGGTATATATAGAATTTTTTTCACGACTAACACTGATGTATTACCATATTTGATTCGATTTGATTTTAATATTAGTCATTTTCTACTCATTTTTCAAATTGTTCGAAATATCAAGTAGCCTGGAAGTTCAGTTGACTAACTAACAGATATCGTAACAAGAAGCGTTTTTTCGCGAGCTAACTACAATTAACCACGGCATACTACAGTATACTACTTTGTTTTCACGATTAATTTAATTGTGGTAAGTGAGGGGAAGTTTCGTGACGTCACTATTACATCATAATTTTTCAACTACGGCTTACTACAACTTACATACGTGACGAGGTGTGGTACTCGAGGTTTGATGGAGTCATGGCGGATTAATTTTGAAACGTTAAACATGTGAAATGTTTGTTTTTCCATTCTGAACAAGTTTGTAAATTATACGTTCATGAATTTTTTCTACAGAAGCCCCATACGCATCGGAATACCATTAGTTTGCTTATCTACAGAGGCCACCATTCTGTCATTAAAAATATGAGTAAACGTTCTGCACTGATCAAACTGATCATTTTCAAATAAATATGCAAAATATCTATATTCTTTTCTAGCAATGCAAGATCTAACTACGGTATTTTGGCGAAGACAGAAGCAGACAGTACAACTTGTGGTGGGGTGCCCGCTTGGCACTTACTTCAGTATTACTTATTGTTAACCGTGGTTACTCGCCAAAAAACGCTAATAATCTCCTGACAACTCCATACATACAAAGTACCTTCTTTCCATCATTATTAATATGTTACTTCTCATTCGAGGAATGGAGTACATAATGGTCATTTATCATGTTAGTAGTAAAAAAAACATTTTGACAGTTGTGTTCGAGCAGAAGGATGTAATTTTGAACAAAATTGAAACAATTTTTAATTATTGCATTTTAGTAACTACTGATTCTTTTTTGAAGATAAAAATATTAAGAGAAAGTCTTGTATTACTTAGAAATGAGTAAAGCAATCGAGTTGGAGCAAATGACAAAAAAGACTTAGAATTTAATGCACTTTTAAATGTACCTATACTTTCAAGGCTCCTGCAATCGATTTATATTTTCGATGCGTCGCGACGGCCAGGACTTTGAAGGCGTCGAATTTCTGTTACCTTTAAAAAACTCTAATTAGTCATACCTAACAACAAATTGTTACAAAAGAAAAATATCTTCATTCGTTTTAGAGATATCGGCCCTCGGAATTTTAAGTTAAAACTCCTGTATAGTCGGATTCTGAAGACACAATTTCGTCATCAGTATTATCAAAACGACGATCCAGAATCAGAAGGATCTTCATTAAAGCAATTTTTATTTGAAACATAATGGAAAATTAATTGGTCATCCTTATCATAGACGATATTTAACGGAGTGGCTCCTATTTGTCGCTAATCAGGCAATCCTGGCGGGAACATTTTTTACGAATGTCAGCTAGAAGGTAAAAGGTTGCTTCTAATTACAACCTATTTTTTTACTGTTGTCTAACAATCTATTTTTTTCGAGTGAATGAGTTGAAATGTACGAAGGCGTAGAAGGGCCACGAAAGTTTTTTTTTTATTTCAGACTTTAAACTGAGAATTCAGAGTTTAATGTCTGAATTCAGACTTTAAACTCTCAATCCGGAGCAAAGTCTGAATTTAGACTTTAAACTCTGAATTCGGAGAAAAAGTCTGAATTCGGAGAAAAAATTCTGAATTCAGACTTTAATCTCTGAATTCACAGAAAAAAGTAGACTTTAAACTATGAATTCGGAGAAAAACATTTAATTCAGACTTTAAACTCTGAATTCGGAGAAAAAGTCTGAATGCAGATTTTAAACTCCGTATTTAGAATAAAACATAAATTTTGCATTAGGATATTGTGCTCTTTATATTGACAGTGTGAATTGATTACACCAGCCATAATGGGCAATAAGCACAATTTACCAGGATATGAATGAAAAGCCCCAATGCAATATTTATCTATTCATCTAAACTCTGTGTTTAAAGCCTGAATTCAGACTTTTTTCTCCGAATTCAGAGTTTAAAGTCTAAATTCAGACATTTTTCTACGAATTCAGAGCTTAACGTCTGAATTCAGACTCGTAACTCCGAATTCAGAGAAAAAAAAATTATTCAGACTTTAAACTCTGAATTCGGACAAAAAAGTCTGAATTCAGACTTTAAACTCTGAATTCTGAGAAGAAAGTCTGAATTCGGACATTAATCTCTGAATTCACAGAAAAAAGTCTGAATTCAGACTTTAAACTCTGAATTCGGAGAAAAAATCTTAATTCAAACTTTAAACTCTGAATTCGGAGAAAAAGCCTGAATGCAGACTTTAAACTCCGAATTTAGAATAAAACGTAAATTTTGCATTAGGATATTGTGCCCCATATATTGACAGTGTGAATTGATTACGCCAGCCATAATGGGCAATAAGCACATTTTACCAGGATACGTATGAAAAGCCCCAATGCAATATTTATTATTCATCTAAACTCTATGTTTAAAGTCTGAATTCAGACTCTTTTCTCCGAATTCAGAGTTTAAAGTCTAAATTTAGATATTTTTCTTCGAATTCAGAGCTTAATGTCTGGATTCAGACTTTTTTCCGAATTCAGAGTCTAAAGTCTGAATTCAGAATTTTTCCTCAGAATTGAAAGTTTAAAGTCTGAATTCCAGCCTTTTTTCTCCGAATTCAGAGTTTAAAGACTGAATTCAAACTTTTTTTCTCTGAATTCGGAGTTACAAGTCTGAATTCGGACATTAAACACAGTCGTCTGTCAGCGCCAATCAATTCAATTCCTTCTACTGTTCCGTGGCCTCAAGTCTTTCTAGTCAAGTCCTTCCAAGGGTTGATGCTTTGCATTATTTGCGTAATGTGGCAGTGATGGATTCGTTTTATTTTATTCCCGCTGACATTGAAGAAATTAAGCAGGTATTTTGTGAGATAAAGAATAAAAATGCAGTGGGATGGGATGATAAGTATTCCTTGCCCTACCGGACAACGCGTTAAGCTCACTGGCGGAGGCTATTAACTTATCTTTTATTTCTGGTATTTTCACACCTTGCTTAAAGATTGCCAGAGTTGTTCCACTTTTTAAGGGGGGAGATCCCGATCTAACTTTAGGCCAGTGTCGCTACTTCCAACACTGTCAAAAATTATTGAAAAGCTTGTTAAGAAACGCATTACCACCTTCTTGATAGCACATGATACACTTAGTAGAGTTCAATTCAGATTCCAGGCTCAGAGAAGCACTAATGATGCGATTTTTTCTTTTTTAAAAGAACTATATCTTTACTTAAATGATTGTGTGAATCATGGAGTACTGCTCGGCAAGCTTGAAATCTATGGTTTCCGAGACGCGTTTTTGACTTGGGTGAGATCGTACTTGACCGATCGTCATCAGTCGGTCATTCTTGACAGCGAAGTATCATCAACTTTAAGATTAACTTCCGGTGTCCCGCAAGGGTCAGTCCTGGGGCCGTTGCTTTTTTTTTATTTATATCAATGTTATTCAATGTAACTTTGAATGTATCGTGCGCATTCACTATGTTCGCGGATGATGCAACCATGTTGTGGCATTTTAAAGGCAATGACCATTTGGAAGACGTTATTAGTGACGATTTGGTGAGTCTAAAAAACTGGTGCGATGCAAATTTTCTGACTATTAAGATATCGAAGACAAATATTGTTAGCTTTAAGTGTGGGCGGAGAATGTATTTTTGAATGCAGAGAGTATACGGAATGTGGATTATAATAAGTTTCTGAGTTTAGTTGTGGACAATAAATTAAAATTTGATCAGCATATTCTGCAGTTGTCCACCAAGCTGTCTAGAAGTTGCTATGTGAGGGTCGTTTCTCAGGAGCTGGATGTTGCAACAGCTAGGAGTGTATATTTCGCCCTTATAGAGGCTCACTTAAGGTATGGCATATGTTTTTGGGTTGCGTGTTCGGGTTATTTGTTTAGAACTATTTTTCTTCTTCAGAAGAGAGCCCTGAGATTCATGCTTGGGATGAAGCGACGGGAGTCTTGTCGTCCTTTGTTTGTCCTGAATAATCTTTTAACACTTCCTTGTATTTTCATCCAGGAGACAGCCTGCCTCATTCATAAGAAATTTAGACATGAAATTCAGGCCACACCGTTCGACTCTGTGGGAAGTACTCACACCGCGGCACTTCCTAGACCAACCTCTACTTTGGTCAAAAGCATTTATTTATAATGGTAAAAAAATATTTAACCGCCTTCCGCGACAAATTAGAAAGATTGTGTGTGCTAGAGACTTTAAAGCGGAAGTGAAGAGGGTGCTTCTGGATAAAGCCTATTACTCTGTCTCGGAATTTTTGCCGATTCTTTCTAGCAATGTAGCAATATTGTATGTACCTGCTTGTTTTTTGTTAAAGTGTGACGCTCCGTTACGTACGTTTTATATTTCTTGTTTTATCGGTTAACAACATTTTATGGACAACAACTAGGGATGTATATGATGGTATTATTTGTAATCTAGGTTGTAGTGTTTTATAATGTGATATGTTATTGGTCAGATCATTATTTCATATTTTATATTTATAGGGCATAAAGATTTTAATTCTCTTTATATGTATTGTTACAGTTTGCAGTTAGCTTTATTATAGTTTTGCTTTGTCAATGAGGTTCTGTCTTATGATAATAAAGCCTCATTAGCCATGTAAAGTTGAGTTTGAATTTTTTTGAGAGTAAACTCTGAATTCTCACTTTAAAGTCTGAAATTAAAAAAAAACTCTCGTGGCTCTTCTACACCTTCGTAGAAATGTATATCAGGACCTTTCAGATTCTGATGGTGAATATAATAATTGTAGTAGCCGAGATACCAAAAAAAAAAACCAAAAAATTGCAATTTTCCAATTTAACGCTTTTTTCGGAAAAAAACGTTTCTTTCTATTGTTTTTTCTCGAATTTTAAAATGAAAATCGAGCTTTTTTAAAACACTAAGTAGAGTTAATTGAATTGATGAATTGTTTTCAAATTAGGCCACTTATCAATTGATCCATTATTTGGTGCATGTATGGTGGTTAGGGACAATCCTATTATTCACTGTCGATAAAAAAAATAACAGATAACGCGGTCTTACTTTGACCGCAAGAATTAATTTCACATTCAAAGTATTTAAATTGTCATTATTTATTTTTAATTACGTTATTACCATAATATCCGAAAATTTCCCCAGATTACCTAAAAATAATTTAATAAAAATCACTTACATAGACAAGCGGCAGCTAAAAGTCTGATTGCATTATCAGGTGGTTTACATTCTGGGAAGAAAGGCTTCGCAGCATATTCTGCAAATGTTATAGCAACAATCGCTTGTGTTGTGGGTCTGAAGAAAATGCAATGGTTAGTTACTTTTACTATACGTTTTCATCTCTTGTTAAATGAGTCTCTTATTATTCAAGTTAAGAAATGAAATATACCTATGAATTATCCGAAAAAAATATCTCGAAACAAGTTTCACTAAAGATAATCACTGGCAAATATACCACATGAACCATCGAATCAAATAGACTAATGGAATGTGTCAATAAAATGTAAGCCAAACAATGCTAAACCAAGGCTGACAGATGATTTTTTTAATTTAGAGCCAGCTGAGTTAGATTCAGTCCGAGATATTGTTTTTAGGGATTTCCAGTGATATTGTTCCAGTGATACTTCATGCGCCTTCAGACAGAATCATACGCACCCATATTATTTAATATTTCTATTTTCAATTTAAGATAGAGATTTAAGCTTTAGACATAGATTTTTTGCCAATTGTTCAATATTTATAATGAATATGTACCATTTATTTTTATAATATAAAATGCTTGTTAACGCGTTTAAAATATTATATTAAAATTCAAATAGTTTTAAATGAAAAACTACCAGCCAGTTGGTTGTAATATAACTTCAACATTTGGCGCAAGTAAAAAATAATAATAATTAATACGTATTTCGATACTACTTTGTGTTTTTTTGCTTAAAATGACGTCATTTTCTCTCTTTCCCCTGCCAGCAAAGATTTAAATTATTTTTTGATTTTAGACCTTTTCCGCCTGATTTAAATCATTCCATTATCGAATCATTCCAAAAAGATTTACACATTTTTAGAAAGATTTGGAATCATAAAAAAACATTTCAAAACGATTTGAATTACTCCGATATTCGAATTATTTAGAAAACTTCGACTATAAAAGCTATTTTTCTTCCCAACACCTATACAGGGTATCTATTTAGTGAGTAATTATTTGATATCTCGTTAGTTGTATGAACAAAAAAACCTTAAATACAAAAGTTTCCTAGTTTTCATATTTTAAAATTATTTTAAACTTGGCAGAACAGAGAGATAATTTTAATTTAAATTGGATAGTCAATATTTTTTACCTGGAATTGGTTCCCGTATTTGCTCTCTATTCGACTGTATAATATTATTTTAATCGATTGCGACGTTGTCGACTTATCATTTTTATCCCGAAATTTGTCATATTTTATGGGTCGTAAACAAAAAGTCATAATTCATTGATTTATTTACTTTTCAAAAATATTTTTTGCTGATGCTAGTACTAGGGTCCTATAAATACAATTAAATTGTTGTTGAGATTTGTTGTACAGACTGCTCAAGTCGAGGCTCAAGTTTTACCTCAAAATTATAAGAGTTTTAGGTAGATTTTTTTTACATGGCACACCGTGTATGTTTTAACGAAAAGTGAAGCCTCTAGTAAGACCCCAGCCGACCATACAATATTTTTACAACTCTTTCCGGCGTTGCAAAATTGTGATATATTCCTAAAAAATTGTATTGATTTTTGCATGATTTTTTAATAATTTTAAACCTGATATTAAAATTAACACCCCGATTTTCTCATTGATTCTAATATTCTATTACATATTTACATTAGTGAATTTAAAATGGTATATTTTTCATATTAGATAAATATGTATCTAATATGAAAATCTGTAGGATTAAAATTCATCTTAGTTAACGACGCGACGTCCATGAAAAAACAGTAAATTAATTTGTTAATGGCGTTTGAAGTTTACTTTAGTTTAGACATTTAGTTGTAGCATTTCCTGTTTGCTGTTTTATCTAAAATGAATTATTCTCTAGAAAAATTGATAAGCACCGTCTATAATAATGGTAATTAATTGT